>WEIU01016489.1:158505-222079 GCA_013389925.1 Aegithalos caudatus
AAAAAAAAAAAAAAAAAGAAAACAAGGAAAAAACCCCAATATTTCAGAACAGGTGGAACCTGCATTTCCCTGAGGAGCATTGTGACACTGCTCCCATCTCTCCATCACTGCATTCTGAACAGAGCACTCGGGCACACAGAGCACAGGTTTGGCTACCTGAGACACACCTCACCTGCCCCAGGCTCACAAGTGAAGTTTTAAAAATGGTCTTGGGCTGCAGAAGCTTTGATTCAGATTTAAATGCCACCTCTATTTGTCAGCACTCATAGCCTTTCTAGAAAATCTTTTCCTTGAGATTACAAATGAGTTGTTATGCATGTAGTGGTACAACATACTGGTGGTAAAAGGTCAGACAACACAAACTCAGATTTAAGAGACAATTTTAAAAATACATGGACAAGCTCACTTTTCATACATGCATTTACACTGCTTTTTGAAGGAATACTAGGCTCAGACTTTATCTAAACCTACCAAATGATTTGACTGCCTCTGACCAAAAAAAAAGGTTCTCACAGAGAAATATTGATCTGCTGAAGGATGAATGAAACCACAGTAACTGAGCTGTGTGACACTTCCACATTTTGCTGAGTTACACAGACACCTACCTTTGATTTGGGCTGAAGTGTTTGGCTTAAATGCTGAATCTCTCATGCATTAGACACAAAGCACTGGAGCTGAGCAGACCCAAACCCTGGAGCTGGGCTGGGTGATGCTGTCAGTGAGCTGAGATCCCAGGCTGGGACACCCAGCAGCTCCCCTGAGATTGAATTATCCACCCTGACCCCCCCTGGAGGCTCCAGGGATCCCAGATCTCCCTGACAGGCAATTAGCAACCAGACAATGCTGAGAGATAACAACAGCAGTACCAGAAGACCTCAGAGAACAGAGCAAAGCACTCAAGCAAGGAAAATATTGAATGGGCAAATGGGATTTAGGTGGAGTGTGACACAGACAAATGCTTATAAACAATCTAAGAATTCATATAAGTCTTTAGAGGAAAAGACATCTTTCATGTGGCAGAGCCATAATACATAAAGCTGTATGTATTACTGTAATTTGGCTTCTGGTGTGGACTCAATAACTACTCTCAGTTTTTATTGAAAAGCCGGAAAATTATGTGACTATATGCAACTGATTGATAAAACTTAAAATGGATGTTTTAAGGGAAAAAAACCCCCAACAACTTAGACACAAATCACCTTTCTAAGAAACGAGGAATAACACTGCATCCTAACAGATTTATATCACAGGGAAATCTATGGCTTGGCTAAAATGCCACTTTAAATGTTTAAAACACCTTTTCCCTGACAGAGTGTAACTCTGGCTTATCCATTTAGACTGGTGCATTATCTATCATAAATAAGAGTTAAATTTCAAATGCTATTTAGAAGGAATAGGGTTTTACAAGGTTGATATTCTTTTGCCATTTGAAATAATCCCTTAAATACCAAGCCTTGAAGGTTTTGCTCACAACAATAAGGAATATTTAATTTTCAAATGCATTTGAGACATAAAAATCCTCAGCAACAAAGCTGATATAATTTTATCATGTTACTAGCTTTAAGATTTTTTTAAACACAAAACTATTCTAAAACATTAAAGAATTGATTAATGCAGGGTGAAATTTACCAAAACTGAAATAATATTTTTTAAAATTAACATTAAAAAATTACTGTTTAAAACCCTGTATTTGTATTACTAGCAAGATTTCTTCACAGCACACCAATTATAGAAGAGATTTCAGCATTTTTCAGCAGTTACCCACACTCACATTCACAAAGAAGAGGCCCTTCAAGTATCAACATTTAACAATAATGGACTTTATAACCACGGTTTTGTACTTTATTCGGTAAGGGATTTTTTTTTCAATGTTCAAACACTACCAAGGCCACTGCAGAGCTCAAGTGTTAATCTGTTTTTTTTAATTATACTGTGACAGTAGTTAAATTACTATAACCTCTTGTTATGTTTTGCCCAAAATCTAGTTAAATATTTAAATAAAAGCCAGTATTAATGACTAGTTTAATGTACACTGTTCAAATTTCTTTTTCATATTTCACATTTATTATTTTAAAAAATGTTATAATAGTTGCATATTTAAGGTTTACTATTACTGATATAAAATTACTGTACTACTGTTATAGATTGTATCTAAATTTGCAAATAAATAATTAGGCATGAGCTATTTCCTCTTTAAGGAAAGACTTTCATTTTTAACCAGATGTATCCATGTTAAAGATATTGTATCACCTAAACATTTAAAGGAATTTCAATAGTAATTTCACGGGAAGGTAAATACACTGTAAATTATGATACAATCATTTTTAGGAAAGAATTAATTTTGCTAGTTATATCTCAAAAAAGCCAAACTCTCTTTGGACAACATATTTCCCTTCTATTTATTTTTTTCATTTTGTTTCTAATACAGACTTGCTGGTTCTGTGTCATCCCTTTCCTGTAAAGTCTGCACTCTAGTATTTAAGTTCTTCCATAACCTGTCAGAATTAGAGAGACACTCTATAACATTTATTGCCCTTATGTAACTTCAAGAATATTAAAATATCTAAGGAAAGTGACACCAACACATCTATATAAAATTTCTCACATACCAAACTAACATCCTTATCCTTGTATTAATTGATAAGGAAGCCTCAGTAAATGGGGAAAGATGGTGCTTCGAGGTAATATTAAATTCAATTAAATTGAAATAATGTGTAGTTCTTTCAAACTAGCTTTTAATGCATTTTTCCCATTTAATTTTTACTCTTTATTTATGCTTCACTAAAATCTATAAGAGCTTGCTTATATTAGAAAATTTAAAAGATTGATACAGCTGTTGTGATCAAGCTGCAATCTCACTCTGAGATTTTTACAAGTGTTCCAGAATTCCCCTTTTTTTTTTGTTTCCCAAGGATGTGGCTTTGCCAAAGGCTGTGGTTGAGGCTTTGTGCAGAAACAGCTCATCTGCTTGAAATAATTGGGCAGAGTCATATTCTCTGTCTCCAGTTTTCATACCCAACCTGTGCTGCCAGGTTATTAAATTCAAGGAGGGAGGAATATCTGATTTGAAGGGGAAGAGTTGCTTATGAATAATTATTCTGCAGACTACTCAAAATTACTAAGTATTTACTATGAGTATTTGTATTACATTAATTCAGAAATCAGAATGCTGCTGTCACAAAATAACCAAAAAATCAGCTTAAAGCAAAACTTGAGTGGCAAACAAACATGGAGACTCCTCCTGCCGCAAGGACAAATACACACAAACACGAGATTTCCTTTCAATATCATGTGCTTTAGAACATTTTTTTTTCTTTTTTTAACTCTCTCTGGTTGCTGATGTAACAAATAGTGCATACCAAGCACAGAAATGGCTGTCTCCATAGCAATTGGGGCAGGTTTTGCTGTTTCCCTAGTTACTCTTGACTGATAACCATCTGTTGTTCTCCTCTGCCATAGCCCCAAAGGGGAAAAGGGGAAGAAAAGAGGAAGATAAAATGGGTGTTTGAGAAAATGAAAGTTACTTACTGTGGTGTTTTTTACAGTTTTAGAAGGTTTGCACTTTTTAATTTTTTTTTATTGTTATGTTCAGTTGACAAGTGTCAAATACCACACGTAAAGGAAAGTTCTAGTTCAGAATGTGCCTAACCAGTGACCTTATTAATAGGAAATCCTAGGGAATCAGATTAGGAATATTAATAGGAAATAGTATCATTAGGGACAGTATTGTGAAACTGGAAAATCTGAAAGTGAGGTACCTATACAGAAAAAATACGCAGTTGTTTAAACTAAATAAGGATCAGATCACATCTGTGATGTGCAAAGAGCACAGGGTGGAGGAGGTGCAGGTGGTTCCACCCACCCAGCTGCTGCAGGTGGAACAGGAACTGCTGCCTTCCACCCTGACCTCTGCTCCTCTGGGGCTGTGGCTGCATCCCAGCCTGAGCCCTTCCCTCCTCTGGGTGTTTCTGGTGGGGAAGGGAGGCACAGGCACGGGGGGACTGCAGGGGCTGGCTGTCCGTGCCCCATCCCGATCCCAGGACGGCAGCACCACGGAACCTCACCCAGATATTGTGCCTTGTGAGCAAGGCCAGTGCTCACACAGGCTCATCACCATCGTGGCAGCACTTCTGTGGAACTGACAGCACATAAGTCACGCTCATTTCCAAAGCAAAACAAACAAACCCCCACGGGCGAGCTGCTACCACCCATCAATACGGCAGCATCAACTGGGATTCAAGATTCCTCCTTAAAATCATTCCATGCGTATGTTCCGTGCTGGAACAAATTCATTGCAGAACCAAAACTTTAAAAAGGAAGACCCAGAATGCTCCATCCCTTCCTGTTAAAAAGTGTATCAGCTGTCAGTTGTCAGACATACAGAATTTGTTTGGAGCCACTGGTTTTTAAAATGGGCTCAGTAGGACAGGGGGCTGCAGGAAACTCTCCAGTGTGACACAGCAAGGCAGGGTTGGTGCTTTGCTGGTTCCTGGCTGCAGAGCTGGGCAGATGTTCTGGACATGGGTGACATTCCTGCTGCCCCAGGGACACCACTGCAGGTGACCCTGGCACTGCCCGTGAGCCCAGCCCGTGCCAGTGGCACAGGAACACACAGAGCTCACCGGGAGATTGTTTAACATGGACACCTAGCAAAAAAGTGTTCATTCTGCTGGTGTTCATTGCTGACACTTTTTTATGTAAAAAAAAAATTATAAAGCTCGAGGTTTGAGAGGAAAATTAAGGCTCTCCTGCCTTTGCAAAGCTTGGACCATGCAAACATGAAAAGGTTGTGGGGCATGAAGGCTGTGGCAGAGGGAAGGTGAACGTGCCAGGGCAAGGCCCAGGAGTGCCTGTTTTTTACAGGGTTGGGGGGATGACAGAGCAAAAGAAAATCCAGACATTCACTCTCCACATGTCTGTCCCCTCTGAAATCCCATATCACATTAAATTAATGCTATCACACCACAGTCATACCATGACTTGTGATGTGTTCTAGCTCTTAAGACAAAAGTTAGGAGGAAGCAATAGCAAACCACTAAATATTTGGAGTATATGGCAGAGTGTCTGCCTTGCTGAATGGCTACTAAATTTGGGCAAAACAGTTGATTTTTTTGTTTTGGTAACTTTTTTCTTTTGTAATCAGAAAATTAATATTAAAAACTTGTGGATAATATCCAATTAACAGCTTACAGTTATAAATGGTAGCTCCTTAGACAACACACCAGTAAGTTTTCAACCAAAGCCTGTTTTATCAGACTGCTTTTAAAAATCCAAAAATGGCCAGTTAAATCTGGAGAAGGAATCACAGTTCTAAATATCCCCACATCCCATTTTGGATTGGGAGACTTTTTTTGACGTGGTCCTACTCAGTTTCTCAACCAACTCCCACAGCCACTGGAGAACAGTTAACAAATTATGTATTTCAAGACACTGCATTCATTTAAAGTCATTCTGATAGGGGTTTCCAGCACTGACCATGCCTAACATAGGCTCAGAAGCTTTTCTAAGGGCTTCCAAATCAGGCCAGTTCATCTTTAACACAGCTGTGAGTTCCTGTTTTAGGATGAATAAGTGGCATCTCCAGATGAAAAGCAGGGTCTGCTTCCAGGATTTTGCTTTGTTTTACTCTTTTTCTTCTATACAGATCAGGCAACAGCATCTTGCTTTTGAGACATGGAATTTATCCCTTTCTAGTAATTTCTTTTGTAAAACTGGCCACTGACCAACTCACCAACAAAAAAAAAAGAAAAAAAAAAAAAAAAAAAAAAAGTTTTTAGATTATCTTAAAAAAAAAAAAAAGTGTTTTGAATTACTTTAAGACAAGGAGCCATTTGGCTTAGTTCTGTGTTGTGTCTGGGTATTATTATCAGAGGCTTTGTTTTTAACACAAAAATGCTCCTAATGACACGCAGCTCCAGATTCTGACTCCTAACCATTTCTCTGCTTTGCTGGTTCATTTCTCAGGCCAGCTGAGGAAGAGCAGCAGCCACAAGCACCTCATATGTAACTACAGCCCTGTGCTGTTGCCCTCTTACTGATACAAAATAGGGATGGCAATGGAGACCATAAAAAACATTTGAAATTTGTTTTCCAATGGTTGCTTCAATGCATATGCAAAGCCCTAATCTTGTGATTTTAAGTCTTTATATTTGTAATTTCTTAGCATGGCTTGTAATCAGTTCTAGATAAGAGTATGGGTGAGTTTAGATGAATCAGTGCTAAGGGTGAGTGAGACACATTGGAATTCAGCCTGAACCTCACAAGCCTTTAAGGCACTTGGCATCAAACTTCATTCTCACTACTCAAGGCAATGAAGTCAAGTTCCCTATCCAGAGTCCCACTGGAATTACTTTTACAGTCTGACTCTATACCTCATTGCCCCAAGTTTGCTTGTTCTCCTACATGATTTCAAACAAGTTAACATACAGTACATGCTTTGGGTTACTGCATTACCTGCTTATGCTAGAAAAACTGCTATGAAAGGGTGAAATCTTGCTGTGTGTTTTTATATGCTGATTTATATTTGTACTAAGTTTATAAAAATAGTACACTGCACTTTCCTGAGCACTCTGTGTGCTTATAAACATAATTTAGACAGTCACATATGCATATATTCATATATGAGTAAGCAAGTAACACTTCCCTTAGCCTAAGAAGAGTGGCAAAGGGTTCCAATAAGCACTAAAATCTGCTATTCTGTCAGGTACAATGAGGTCTCTCATGCAGGAGTCCTGAGCAGGCCAACCTGCAGCTGATTGCATTCCTCCTTTCCTGAGGTCCATTCATAGACACTGTTTGTTGGGAAGCTGAACATGGACTTGCAGACCTATTTTTCTTCCCTGAGTAGCTGTCCATATCCAAATTAATCATGCTATGACATATTTGTGAAGATGTCACACCAGCTCTGCACTGATACTTGTGCTGCCCTCTGCCACCACACTCCTTTGTCTGCACCAGGTCTAGAACACTTCCCAAACTCACCTATGCTGTCAGGGAAACATCTGCACCTAACAAATTAAGGCCTAAAACACTTAAAAAGAACTAACCAGAACAAGAAACAATTTTTTGTTTGGAAACAATAACCAGTTTCTAAAACAAAAAAAAAAAAAGAGGAAATCTTTAAGAAAAGTAAAACAGTAGAAACCCCCCAAAATACCAATGTTCTTCTTGGTTATCTAGGCACTTAGTAATTACATCAGTTTTTAAATACTTTGAAAAGTGCTCTGGAATTAACAGCAAACTGGATCATAGTTGACAAAAAAAATCCATTTTGCTTTACTGTTTTCAAGGCAGCCAAATTCCCATCATGTGTGAAATGTTTGTCACCCGGGCTAAGGACAGCAATCCATCCTGCAGATTTATGTTTACAAGCACTTTGGAACAAATGTTCTATTTGAATGCCCATATGAACCATAAGCACCCAATATGTTTGGATGACTACATTCAGTTTTTGTTAGCAGATCTTCAACTTCCCAAACAATGTTTTACCAAATCAATGTGGCACTGCCACGTATCCTTCAGAAACATGGCACGGAGCATATGTGACAGCTCTTGTGCATATTCACCAGGGAGTTTCTTTCCACCTACATGTAGCCATAAGTCTGCTGCTTTTAATTCATAAAAACAAATTGCATCCATCTATTTTTGGCATTTCTGGGATGGCTGTAGCATTTGAGTCCCTCACCCTTTAATATATTTATTCCTCCTCACCTGAGCTGTCAGCAGGGCCATGAGGCTTTACAAAATTTTAGGATCTGAACTCATCTCTTCCAGTTCCACTAACCTACATAATTTCCAAATTAAAATGTTCTTCTCTATCCCTGGGACAGGTATAATACTAATGTAAAATATGGAGGAGGAGGAGTTTATATACAAAGGGCTAAGCACAGTGCAAGAGATAATTACTGATGTTATTACTGCCACCAAGTACCTTTACAAAGGTATAGGTAAAGGATGTGTAACAGCACTGGTGTTTTCCTGGGCTGCAGTGCCTGAAAGGAAAAAAGTCATCAAAACCCTACTGGTATATCCTTCCCTAAGATTAATTCTTGGGGAGAACTGAAAAGCAGGCTGCAGGTGCTGAGCTTTCCTTGTGGATTGCCAATCTCCTGGAGAGATAAACTGCTGGGCAAGGAATAACTGGACCTGGGAGCTGAAACATCACAGTGCAGAATCCCAGGTACCAAGGGACAACCATAATCTCCAAAACAACACACATTGCAAGAACAGGAGGACAGGTCACCTCCAAAGGGATTTATTCCATCTTGCAGGAGATTTGAGTGACTTAAAACTCTGTACTTATCTATAAATGCAAGACTTGTAACAAATGTAAGTGTGAAAGAATTACTTCATTAAAAACTGGTAAAAACAGCACCCAGAGATAACTGCATGCCCAATTTCAAAACAAAAATACGGATAGAAGATGGCTTACCATTAGATATATGGTTAGTATTATTAAATAATTTTTGAGCTTCTGATATCAACACATAATATTATAGAGGCAGGTTCATGTACAGAATTTCCTAGAAGTTACAGACCAGTATTTTTCTCCACAAATTGTTCTTTTAAATTTTTTTAAGAAAAGTATTTCATTTTGAAATCATTAAAACAACCTTCAAGTCATCCTAGACATTGTGATTTCTTAAATAAAAAGGTTTACATATCTGAAATGTTCATTCACATTTACTCACTAGTCACTGAATAAGGACTCTTCAAGCCTAACAAACTTGAAACCACTATCAAAGAATCTTAAAAATTCACTTATCCAGATGACCTTGCAATTTCCTTGCTAGGTGGTGTATATTTTATTAGTATTTTTTCCTGACATTAATCCATAAATACATTGATACAGAGACATCTGCTTCCTCTGCCAGCATTGCCATGACAAACAGGAGGCCACGTGCAAGCAAACTGGTACTCCCAGGCAGGATTAGGCAGCAAGCTTGGATCACAAGAGCACACCAGTTACCTCACCTGACCCTTTAGACAGAACCTCAAAAATCTAATTCATACTGAGACATGACAGCACTGAAATAAAACAGCCAGAAAAAAAGCCCTGCCCCATTTTTTTTTTTCTTGCAATCAAAGCAACTTTTTTTTTTTTTTTTTTAAGTAGGTAAAGAGGATACCTGAACAATTGGCTTCCCAGGACATTTCTCCCATCCTTCTCAGTCACTGTCCTGAGAGTGCTGCTTATTATTGCCCAACTTATTGTAAAGGGCTGGCTGCTCCCCCTCCCTGCCTGAACATTAACCCTTAATTCTGCTTTCAGCTGCTCCTCAGGAAGGGAGAGCACCACATCTCTGAAAAGCAGTGAGAGCTGTGGGCAGAGAGCTAAAAACCAAACCAAAAATCCACCCCCAACAACGACCCCTGCTAAAATGCTTCAGATAATTGTGAGTCCCCCTTACTCAGTGAATTATTTCAGGCAAACCACTTGACCTCTTTGCAGCAGTCATCTTCCCTCTAAGACTGGGTTTAAAAGCAGGACCTAATCAATAGCTGTTGCTGCATATGACCCTAGTTTAAGCATATAAATTAAATACTAAATAAAGTAGGTTCAAGGGTGAAGCTCGCATACAAGGCTACTGAAGGGTCACACACAAAAAAAAAAAAGGAAAAAAGTCAATCTCATTTCTAAAGCTAATTTTCATACCAGAAAGCTCCATTTCCCACCCTATGCCACAAAAAGCCATTTTTACTATGTATGGGAGAGTCCTGTTCTGCTGCCCTGAGAGGCAGGCTGGATGCTTTATGCTGGGCTCTGGAAATGCAGCAAGAACTGCTTATGGGCATCTTAATGCAAATCATTTGCCTTAAGATTTTTTGTCCACCACATCCCAGTTCTATACAGCCCATTATCTCTTTAAATGAATTAGATTCTAGGGTTTGGAGGTTTAGTTTTGGGGTGGGGGTTTTCTGAGGGTTTTTTTGAAAAGCACCACTCTATATTCTAGCATTAAGGTGTCATGACTGCTGTATAAGCAACTTGTGATTGACAGGATATTGATACAGAATTTATATAGGGAAATAATATTGATTGTTAATTCATGAAACTCTGCTGTTCCTTCAAATAAATAATTCCAAAATCCTTGCTTTCCCTAGTCAAACAAGAGAAAGAAAAAAGAATCCTAAGTGTGAAAATGCACATTGGACAAGCTGTGTATGCACATTGCCACAGTGCTTACTGTGCTGCTCAATGAGTTGGAAAAATAACTCCAAAAAGAGCTTTAAAAAAACCCACAAAAGACTGGAGCAGAGGATACTTCCACATGAAGATGGAATTCTCTCATTTGTTTCTCTGACATTTATGGGACTACCAAAGGGTAAACAAAAGCAAAATTAGATACCACAGGCCTTTGGTAGGAAAATAAAGAGTGGAGGGAAATGATATTCAGCAGCAGAAATCAGCTGTACAAATGAGACCATCACCTCACAGCCTTTTCCACTGCTGCTGTCCCCACTCACCCTGTGTCATCTGGTCTCAAACAAAAGGGGTCTGATTCTTGCCCAGCTCAAAGCCATTATACTAAAGCCATTCGCAGATTTGCACCTAGATAATCAACTTCATTTCTATTAATCTCATAAAAGACATCTGAGTGCCTGAGAATTCCCTCTGTGCTTCGCTCAGATTCAGATCCTTATTTATACAGGAAGAAAACACTGCAGATCCAAGCAAAAACTCTGGTTGTTTTTGTTTTGTTTTTATTTTGTTTTGTTTTAATAAAACAAAGATCCTACATAGGATCTTCTTAATATCCATGTAGGATTTACATGACCTGAGCTGCTTCTGAGGAAATTTTCAAGTGCTGCAGCAATTGAGCTGTTTAAAAGGCCTGTATAACATCCCTTGCTGTACAAACACAGTGAGCATATGTTCATATAAAAACAAATTGTGATGAAAAAACTCTACAGTGGAGTTATACCATTACAGTTTAATATTTTCTTTCCAGGCGTATCAATTTTGTACTGAATTGAATTGCAGGTGGCTTTGTTTTTCTACACTTTATCTCATGGAGCCACCCAACTGCAGGACAGCAAAGCCATGGAACAGACTGAATCACTGAATGAGAAATGTAATCATTCCCTTCTGGGCTCTAAATGTGGGCAAGAAGCTGCACAGGCTTGTTTAAATAGTCAGCTCTCCTCTCACACAGAAAGCTGCAGCTGAGTTGAGGGCTTGGGTCAAGAAAAAAGCTGCAGCTGAGCTAAGAGTTGGGGTCAAAAGCAGGGGAACATCCATCTCATTTTGTGGTCAAGGAAGAGTGGTGCAGGAAACCTGGTCCCCATATCAATTACTGAAATTAATTTTTGAGCCTAAGTCGTTGCCTTCTGGGAAAACAAGGATCCATTTACTTACTTATTTTGCATAGTGTTTGCATCACTTTTTAAAATGAAGTTAGATTATAAAAATCATAATTGTGTTATCCAGAAAAAGTTATGCAGTATCGTTTAAGAACTCAAGAAGTTTTATTCATACAATCACACAATGGCTTGGGTTGGAAGGACTTTAAAAATCACCTAGTTCCATCTCCCCTGCCATGGGCAGGGACACCTTAAAAAGTACAGCAAATCCAGGCACATTGTTACCTATTTACAAAATAAAAGATCAGAATGTAATCCCAGTGAAATGGAAAAACAACTGGAGACCCCAGAAATCCAGCATCTCTGCCGTGAAAGCCAAAAAACAAGTGGCTCTTTCAAACAGCCTCTGAGCAGGAGATCAGCACTCCTGCAGAGCATCTCCTTTGGGGGATCTCCATGGCACAGAACTGGCACTGCCAGGGATCCAGCAGGCTCTGCCCACACCCAGCCCCAAACACCTTTTTCTCTCCAGGGACAGACATTTGTCACACTGACCACAGAGCTGAAGCCAAACACAGGGGGAGAGAAAAGAAGAGTGAAAAAAAAAAAAAGACAACTCAAGCTGCAGTTTTAACTTCATCCAGCTGGGAAGGTCAAGTGGAAAAGGCAAACTTTGTTCTGCTGGTGGACAGTATTTACAACCCCCCTTTCTCCACGGAGTCTGCTCTAAAGTGATGTTGCTGTGCTGTTTTGGCTAGAGACTGCACATGCTGACCCCTCCCTGGTCAGCACAGCACCAGAATAATTTCGTACAAAAGGTTTGCATTAAATGTAATGAAGCAAATGACAAAATCAATAAACCTGGAATGGTGTGGCTATCATAAAAATGATGTAAATTCAGAGCTCACTCTGGTTATGAAGCTATTTAGATTCATAATTAAAACCAGTACTATCTTTTTTTAGAATAAAACTTCCTTTTGCCAATCATAGATGAATGCTACAGGAAATCTTCAACAAATGTATTCAAAATTTAGGCATGGCACAAAGACAGCATAAATTATACAAAGATAAACTGTAGGCATAGGTTAGCCTAAACACGTACGTAATAAAGAAAATTTGATTTTCATACTTTTTCAACTGATGTCACATCCCATTTTAATCAAGTCTTATATCAAAAGGACAGTAAGAATACCACATAGCCTGTTTTTATATCAAGGTATTTTCTGGAGTTTGTTTCTGTCAGAGAGACTCTTGTAAGTCTATTAAAACAGAAAAGAGCCAAATCTGCTATTCATTACTCTCCATACAAAGGCAGTGCTGCAGCATGGGTGCTGCATCAAAATGTATCTGTGCTTCATTAGGATAAAAGAATAATGAGCCCAGAAAGCAGCGAGCAGAGCTCAGCGAAATAAGTAAGCAGATAAGTAATCTCTGGAAATAGCAATAGTCACCCTGATGTTTTGTAGCAGATTTCAAACCCCAGATAATGGGCCCCATTCAGGATTAGGCATGAGGTTTTCTTTTATCAAACTCTGGACCTGGAGCTTGTGATCTTGTTTAAAAAATTCCACCAGTGTCCCATTTAGGTGAGTTATATACAGTTTAAATCTCCAGACTCATGGATTTTACCGAAGAGAAATTGTAAAAGTGACCATCAAGCCTGAGGTTCTGACACACAAAGTGGACTTTTCCAGTCCCCAGTGCAAAGGATTCCCATCCCTGTGTCAGCTGTGTCGTGTTCCTGATGGGACACAGCACATCCATGTCACTTCAAACCCCACCCATGAGCAGAGCTCACTGCTGATGGCTGCAGGAGCCCCTCTCAGGCTGGAGAAGGCAATGAATTATGCATAAAAAACCATAGGGGACATCAGAACAGAATGTGAAGTAGATGGAAGGGATGACTTAGGCCTGTGTGGGATGCTTCATCTTTCTTGTCATCAGCATTAGGATTTTACCATATGAACAATTAAAGTGCAGACTTTCAATAATGCTTGAAATACATTTCTAGGAAAGGAAAAACAGTTGGTATTGATGTTTGTCTTCTACAAGAAATATTAAAAAAATCTGTGGTTTGCCCAAAAATTAATACTAAAACCAATATATACTGCAGTGGATATCCAGAACACAGAAATTGGGTAAATCAGAATTATGAATAACCTTATTATGGAGGTAGTCAGCTCTGATTAGCTCAGAAAAAAGAGAATTTTAAAAATATTAAATGCCACCAAATATACATCCTCCCCTACTAAATACTATTGGCTTAGGTACTTCTGTTTTATAAGTAGAACACACTTAAGAGATATTTCAGCTTTTTATTTATCTGACATTTTACTCAGGGGAAAGCAACCTTTACAGTGAGGAAATCTGTTCCTCAGGAGTGATGGTTCAGCTTTTAATAAGTTGTCAGTGACGGATCCCTTGTGGCCAGTTGAGCCCACAACTACAGACATCCATGAAAACAAACATTTCCTGAAATGCAAGTGGACAGGAGAACAGAACAGACATCTACTCTACTTATTGCAGATGTTTTCATTTAAAAAATAAATAAAAAAAGTGAATCAGAGGCGCATTTTCAATCTGTGCAATCAATCTCACATGAAGTACAAGTCACAGTTTAGCACATTCAACAGATTTAAGATCGTGCTGTGCTGGTTTGTCCACCTGGTGTTTCATTTATTAGCAAGGGACATGAGAAAGGGGATTCCATAAACCCAAACGTGTTCAAAAAATACAAGTATGGTCTGATCACACTGCCAAATACAGCACAGGTTTAAATACTTCATGGAATTGTTTTGGGGTTAGCCAGTGTGTATCAGGTGTGCTGCAGACTTTGCAGGTTGTTAGTCTGCACATGTCAGTTCATTGCTCCCTGATGCACATGGGACCATCCCAGGTTGTTGGGGAATAATGCAAGAAGCAGCATTCTCATTAAGAGCCCTTCTCCTGAAACACAGGAATATCCTGCAGGTTGGGAGCAAACCCTCCAGATGGCCACGTGAACCAAAGCATCACAGAATCATTGAACAGTTTGGGTTGGAAAGCACCAAAGGCCATCTCACTCCACCCCCTGCCATGGCAGGAACACCTTCCACTGTCCCAGGTTGATCCAAGCCCCAATGTCCAACCTGGCCTTGGGCACTGCCAGGGATGGAGCAATCACAGCTGCTCTGGGCACCCTGAGCCAGGGGCTCACCTCCCTCACAGGGAAGAATCTCTTCCTAATATCCAACCTACACCTGCTCTCTGAGTTTAAAGCCATTCCCCATGTCCTATCACTTCATGTCCTTCTGAAATGCCCCCTGAAGGGCTGCCACAACACTGCCAGGTGTTTACAAAAATGCACTATCAAGACAGAAACTGGCTCACTCACTAGCAAGATCACTGCTGAACTGGTATCTCTTAGCATCTGTGCACATGGCAAAAATCCTGTGAAACTTTCTTAACAAGAAGGTAATCTGAGTAATGACTATTCCTTATGAGGTCAAAAGAGACACACAGAAGTTTTGGGGCTGTAAAAACACAACCCCCACAGTACGCTATGACAATTCCCATAAACTGCCAGGGAGCACCATTATTCAGCACAGTTACTGAGGAGGCACTGCCTCTGTGCAGCATATTCTTATAAAATGCAGAATTAATTTTTTATTCCAGACCCCTTGGCCACCCTCAGCCTCTTCTGCAAGGGAAGGGTACAAGGACAGGACACAGACAGGGCACAGACCCTGTGCCAGGATCCTGTGCTCCCACAGACCATCAGGAAGAGCTGATGATGAACACCACCTCTCCAATGCAGCACAGAGGAAAAAAGGCTCTGCCCATTCACTGAAGGCAGAAAAAAAAAAACTGATTAAAAATGCAGTTTCTGAACTAAATTCAAGTTTTCATCTCCATGTTCCTAACAGGCTTTCCCTTGGCTGTGGCTGCAGCAGCTGTGACATTCCTGATGGGAACAGAGTGAGAAGGAAGGCACCTCCAGCTGGGACAAACGAAAATGCAATTCCTCCCTACACCGTCCTGCCTGCCCAAAGCCAGCCTGCACAGCATTTAGGGTTTCTTGCCTTTTCTCTGTAGGAGAAGGGAATACAGGAGACCTCACCCCTGGTAAGTAACACCTATATCCAATAAGGATGAGTGAGATAAAAGAGGGGGTGAGCTGTAAGGGGAGTATCAGCATGGAGGAGGAACCTTGAGGAGCATGAAGGAGAGAATTATGCAGCAGGATCCTGGAGAGAGAATCCCTGCTGTGAGGTCAGTGTGTGTGTGCAGTCAGAGCTGCTGTAGGGACCTGCAGTCACAGCCTGGCTGGGTAAAAGCTGCACTCAGAGGCTGCAAACTGATCCCTGCAGTCAGAGCTCAGCAGGAATTAACCAGAATTAAGCAGCAGTCAGAGGCTGCCAGGGAAACCTCCAGCAGGAGCTGCTGCAGCCAGGGTCAGGGAATGGTTGGGGTTAAGGTTGTGAAGAGGAATAAAACAGGACCCTTTTTATGCTGTGTTTAACAAGAAGTCTGTGCCTTGGATCATTTTTACCTTAGTAAGAGGGCTGCTGCAACATTTTCTCTTGTTTTTACAGTAAGACAGACAAGAGAAGCCACTCAGGAAGATCAGGGCAGGTAGATTTTAGAGGTTAGTGATTCAGAATAGAATAGGAAAAAAAAAACAAGGGTCGCTGTACAGCCTCAAGCAGGGAAGCAGCAGCTCCCTGGGCAGAGCCAGGAGGGAGCCCCTGCAGGGCTGGGCCATGGCTCTCAAGAGAACAGTGAAGCAACCAGTGCCACCCTTCAGTGTCACTTGATGTGCTGGCCCTTCTTGTATGGCTGAGAATGCCAGGAGGGAAACACTTCTGTCTCAGAAAATGTCCTCTGCCACGACTCTGAGTGTCTGTGCTTGGTTCTGCACATCTCACCTTAACTGTTGTGCAGGAACATGCATGTGCATTCCAATCAATCATATCCTTTTAATGAGTTAATTGTGAAATATATGCTTTTTGCATTTATTATAAGGGGTAGAACAGATGGCAAAAGCTCAAACTAATGTATTCATAAAATTAACTGGCGCTGCAGGTGGTGTTTCTCCATAGAAAGTGGTAAGTTGGTAACTTGTTATTTTAATGTTATAATAATGCTGCATGACAATGACATTTCTAGGAAAGCAAATGTGATGGCCACAGAGATCTCTCTTGAATTCATTATGGTCACTATCACAATGAAGACCAATTACAGGAGATAGAAAGGAATACACTGTTGGAATATATTGAGTGCAGTGTGAGTTTATCGACAAGGAGGAGGAAAATTATTTACAAATTTATACAGTTGAAGTAATGTGATTTTTTTTGCCCCTAAATAGTGCAAAAGGCTTGTCTGCAATGAATATTCCAAATAGCTCTTTCTATGTCTCTGACCTGTTTAGCCAGCTCTTTGTCAAAACAACCTGAAATATGTTCCATAATAGAAACATATCCTTTCCTTAAATTTTCATATATTCCTATTTAAAATATACTGAGCTTTTCATGCACACCATCAAATATAGATACACATGGTTCAGTCCATTGGGAGGTAAATAAGCAAATACATACCCCAATATGTGATAATCAATTCTCCTCTAGGCATTTCTTTGCTTTTATTTGAGGCCAACCACTGGCTTCAGAAGGGCTTATTCCAGCTTTTACACCAAACAAATGGAAAATCTGGCCAACTGTTTATCTTCCTCCTTTTATTTTACTGCAAACTGCAAGAGTAACACTGAATACTGTACACAAATGTCAAGAAACCTCGGCCAGGAATTTCAGAGGGCTCTGGATAATAGCTTCCCTGGAGGACCCAGACTAAAGGAGTTATGTTTTCTAGTGTAACATTTCATTAAGATCTACTGCATATTTATGTATGGCAAATAACTCACAATCACTTGCTTTCTTCTAGTGAAATGGCTACACACAAATCAACCATTATTTCCTTTATTCATTAGTACATTCATTAGTTTAACTTGACAGGTATGTTTAATTATTCCTATGGCTGAATGGCAGAAGCTGCAAATATACTCTACAGAGCTGGCTGTGATGGTTTAAAAAATGACATAGGAACATTTTAATATTTTGTGTAGGTGAATGCAAAATACCTCTCAATGTAAAGAGCAAATTCAGCTTTTTCCAAAACCTGGATGTGCAATCGAGAAGTTTAATTTTTGTAAAAGTCCCATAGATTGATGTTAATAGTAGATGCATGCAGAAAAAGTAACAGAATCTTCCAGGAAAAGCCATTTAACAAATGAAAACTGAAACTAATAGGTACAACAATATTTTTCAGTACTTGCATAGCTCTGATTTTGCACACTGCAGAGGTAATTTAACCACTAGGAAAATAAATGTGTACTGACTTGCAGAAGTGTTAAACGTTACATATGAGCTGATGTATTTCTGTATTTTTAAAAACATAAATCTAAATGCTTCATTTATTCCTTCACAAGCACCTTTAGGGCTATGAAGGGGGGTATTACCCACAATTTGCTGAGTGGCCCCAGGATGCAGGGAAAGCCTCTTGCAGGTCCAGTGGTGGGAGCTGTTATCTCAGGTGAGGTGAGAAGTATTCAGACAGAAATGCACTGAGCCTATCCAGCCTGTCCTATCATGACACATGAACCTGTTCACTTTTTTTTTTCTGAATCCCAGTGCTACAGAATCTTACAGCCAAAGCCTGTGAGAGAGAAAAGGCAGGAGCTGAATATGGATGGAACTGAGTTCCAGTGAATCAAGAACAAGGAACTGCAGCAGCCCCTGACAGAAAGGCAGTGCCTGTGTCATTGTGTGTGGCTCTGAGTGGTGCCCACACAGAGTGGCTCCCCCTCTGCTCTGCCATTCTGCCCTGCATTCCCTGCATGTGGATTTCTGGTTTCCATTCTCTGCCTGGAAGATGTTTGCAGACTCATTGAATGGTTGGGGTTGGAAAGGATCAGAAAGCTCATCCTGATGCACCCCCTGCCATGGACAGAGACACCTTGCACAAGACCAGGCTGCTCCAAGCCCCATCCAGCCTGGCCTGGAACACCTCCAGGGATCCAGGGCAGCCCCAACTTCTCTGGGCAGTCTGTGCCAGGGCCTCCCCACCCTCACAGGGAGGAATTTCTCCCTAACATCAAGCTCTGTGTATCCCTGTACTGGGATCCTGGCTTCCCTCAGTGAGGTGAGCTGAGCAACTGCAGGAATGCCTCACCAGAGAAAACACTCCTCTGAATGCCAAGATGTGATAAGAGCAGGGGAAACGTGCAGAAATCCAAGAAGCAGCTCTATATATTTTTATGATGGAAGGCCATGGCTGACAGAGCTGGGTTAGCCTAAAGCTCAATGAGACACAAACCCATATACTTTAATTCTTGAAATAAATGCGCTTACTTGGGGCTAGATTCCTGCAAGAAACATTTCCTGTTCTCTAAGTAATAAGTAACAGAAATTGAATACAGGTGTGCTCTGCAGGCTGGCCCTCTCTTGCCCTCTCTTGTTCAGTTCTTAGGAACACTGAGCAGAGTTTATGCATCCCCTCCACAATATGTTCAAAGTGTCAGTTTTTTGCCAAATTCCCAAATAAATTCACTACTGGTAATGGATATTATGTGCCCATGAAGCTTTTTAAAAGCTGTATAGTTATTTTTACATTTCAGTTAGAAATAGACTCACTAATTGATTTGTGTGCAGGTTCTTTGATTCTTGTACTCAAATAGCAGAAAACAATTCATATAAAGGTAATTCACACAATGAAAATTCTCCCATTTAGGAGTTTGCAAATGTCCAGTCTTTGCTTTGGCTTTGTCTTGTGCAAAAAGACTGGCCTCCCTGATATTTAACACTCTTTCTTTAGCACAGCCCTAATCTAAGCCCATTTTCCTGGCTCACTGTTCTACTAAGTGAATAAGATAGAAAGCTTTCATCATTTAAAAAGAAAGACACAATGAAAAATACCTCGATACACTGCTTTTTGTAACATTTTCCCCCCTATTATTTAACAATTTTTTTTTTCCTGTATCAAGCCAGCTCTGCAGCCCTGGTGCTTGGGGGATGTCACCAAAGACTCTCTTTGCTTCACATATGCAGCAGCACCTCCACCTTTGGAAGAAGAGTTTTTTTACACCAACCTGCTCCAGCTGGACACAACCTGTGACTCTGTGTCCATCGCTGCCACAGCCATGCTGGGACAGGGTAATTCTCACAGGGTTTCCAAATGTCACCCACTGTAATTTATACAGAGCCCTCAGGGTGCACATTTCAGAGCTGGTATCCAAAAGGAATTCATGCCCTGGCTCAGTTTTTCACATCAACTCTGCATTTTGTCCTGAGGGAAGATTTCCAAGCTGCTGTTAAAGACAGCATTAATCTGGAGACTTTCTTCTGGTCTAGCACTTGCTGTGTCCCTATTATGATATCTCCAGAGTTATCATTTTTTGCCATGACATTGGGACACTTGTGGAAGAACCTGGAAGAATTTGAGGCCATGTTAAAGGTCAAGCCATGAAAATAGAGACCATTCTAGGACAGCCTTTCCCTATACAAATTCTAAATATAAATTGGAAAGGGATGGGGAGAATGGGACAATGTGTACCTTTGTTACTTATGCCCAAAAGTCTCCAAGATCCCTCACAAACAAACACGCTTTATAAAGTGGAAGAACATTGAGACAGCACAATAAATTGCAAAGTGATAACCATAGAAACAGCCAACCCTGCTGCTGTGCCATCAGCACCTCTGTGTCACAGTCACAGGCAGGAGCAGGCAGAGCTCAGTGGCATCCCTGAGGCTGAGATTGTCCTGCTCAGGCAGGTGAACTCCTGCTCACTGCCATGGGCACTGCTGGCACCCAGAAGGAGAGACCTGGCTGCCAAACACAGGCTAAAAATGGGAATCAGCACGTTTGAGCTCACTGTTAAAGAGCTTTAACTGCTAATGTGGTTCAGCTTGCATCCCACCCTTACAGTTACAGCTGGAGAAATTTTAATGTATTTACAGCAGCAGGTTGGCTCAAGACTGTGCCACGTTTTTCTCAGCAAGTCACAGGCCACTCCTCTGTGTCTGGAAGCCACAGTCACCATGGACCACCTGGGCACAGGATTAGTACATGTCTTATGATGAAAGAATGTCTAGATATGAGTGAAAGTCTGCTTCTCCTGCTATTTATCTAAATCATCAGTACTCCTGGCTCACAACAGCAATCTGTTACAGTACCAAGCTTTGTGCTCCTGCTGAGCTGGAGGCTGGACTGGATGACCACTCCAAACCAGAATTATTTTATGACTCTGGGATAATGTCAGTGCTCCCAGAAGTCACAAACTGTAGCTACAGGGAAGTATTTCTGATACTGCCTCTTTTACAGCAAAACAATAGATACTGCCCAACTTGACAGATACAAGTTTTTGTTAAAGCTTTAAATCCCAATATTTATAGAGTTCCTGTAAGCACTCCAGCCAGGCATCCCTTGATATCAGCTCATGGAAAGGAGAAACCCTGGATCCTTCTGCACTGAGAGTGGGTGCATAAATCAAAACACCCGTGCTTGTTGTGACAGCTTGTCAGAGGTGAACTGAACTCTGAATGCAAACTTTGTTATTTGAAATGAAGTCAGACAACTAACAGTGAATTACAGCTGGGAAAGCTAGATTTTCTGAAACAAAATACCATCTATTGTTCCTGTGGCTCACACAATGCAAGTAAAACTCAGGATAACATGACAAAGGGGAAGGGACCCATCAGGATCATCGAGTCCAACTCCTGGCCCTTCTCAGGATGCCCCAGCAATCACACCACGGGTCTGAGAGCATTTCACTGGGGCAAGGTCTGAACACAGAGCACGGGTAATGCTGCAAGGCTGTTAATAGAAAAAGGCTTCTTTTCAGATCTCCTTTAGCTGTTTCTCCTACTCCACTTAAAAAAAATCCACACCATTTATGCTGTGCTTCCAACATTTACCACAGTGGGGTTCAGTTTTCAGCTACTGGTGTGGTAACAGTGCTAACTGTGTGGCTGCAGGCTGTCCCAGGGAACCCTGACCCCGCCCAGTCAAGGCTGTGATTCCCTTGTTCACCTTGTGCTGCTCCAACAAAGCCAGGGCTGCATTAGAGTGTGGGTGTGCACAAAAATGGGTTTCTGTTATACAACCTGTAAGAGCTGCTTCCAACAGCTCTGGAAATACAGAGCTCTAATATTTCAGACTACTTTACACATATTTCAGACTACTTTACAGCAAACGGCTAGGACAGACTGGCTTCATTAGCACAAAAACCAAAGCCCTGTTTTCTCTCTTAAAAAGGCTTTTATAAATCATTTTAATTTTAAATAAAGCTGTCAAAGACTGCTCAGTTAACTGCTCCCATTTTTTTTTCCATTTTCTGATATTTGAGCTCAACCACCATGCCTGAGTGCCACAATTTGTCATATTTACTTTCAACAGAAGTGATGGGACAGAAAACTTAAACTAAGCAAACCATTTCAACTCCATCCCCAAACTCTACCAGTAATTTTTCCTGTGCACATCTTGCTCCAGGACAGGACTGCAGGAAGGGCTGAAGCCTTTGAGTATGTTCTTTTTCCTCAGCTCAAAACCTCCCCGGATGTGTTCACAGGCATGAGGACCAAGGTAGCCTGTGAGCACCCTGACAAAAACCTGCAGGGTCCCTTTGGTGCTGCACAGAGCTGAACACAAGGTACTCAGCCTGAGAGAACACCAGATGTAACATGAGGAGAAAGCTTTTCACCACAAATATTAATGAAGTCGTCACTTACAAGTTCTTCACATCAATGATTCCTCGAAAGGCCTTTCTAGGGATTCCTTTTATCTGGTTTTCACTCAGGTCTCTGAATAAGAGAACAGAAAAAAAAATACATTGTGTTAACAAAGAGAACACATTTCTCAAATCTGCATGAGCTAATGGAACCTCCACGTGCTTGGAAAAATAGATGTTGCTGGATTTGTTACACCACACCGTGTTTTCAATTTTGTTTCTCTCCTCTGGAGGTCTGTGGAATGAGCTGAAATGACTCTCCAACCAAAACCACCAGAATTCCTGATACAAATGACAGAACTTGGAGCAAACATCACTCAAATGTGATCATGATGTTGGCACAATGCCATGATTCACTGTCAGAGTACCTGCAGCCAAATCTCATGCCTTTGGAATTGCAAGCCTGTAGTGTAAATGTAATTTTCTCAGCATGCTTCTATTTGTTTACTGACTGCAAAATACTTGGCTACCTCTGCTCAGATTACAGCTTCTTATTTTAAATTAATATTCAGGAAAAACATGACAGTCATTCTCTTGTGAGCTTTTAAAATTTACACTGAAAAGATCTTTATCTACTGCATTAAAATCCCACTGCATTATGTATTAATGGGAAAAACTGTATTTTTAACCATGTTTTAAAACAAACAAACAAAAAACTAAACAACCAACAGCGATTCAAAAAGTCTTTCTAGTACTTAAAGCACATTAAAAATGGTTTGATCTGCACTGTGAGTGCAGGTTACATTCTCCTGTTACCCAGCCTGCATTCAGGGGTTTTTCCCCTTGATGAACTGTAAATAGTTCCAGGTTCACAATCCCCTACCAGTGCAGTGGAGGCAGGAAGGGAGGGCATCAGGAATGGGTGGGAAATGGACATGAAACCACAAAGCTGGGATGTTTCCATGCTAGGGAAAAACAGCATTCACCCTGATTTTCCTGCTGGTGCCCCATCAGCACAGAGAAGGGGCAGAGGTTTCACCCTGATTTAGGGGACAAAGGGTGGGCCAGGACAGAATGGAAAAAGAAGAAAGGCAGGCAGAGGAGTGGGAAAGAAAAAATATAAGAAATGATCAAATGGAGAAAGGGGAAAGCTCAGTGATACCAAAAGGACAAATAAAGGTGATCCTGCAGAGAACTGTACAGTGCATTGTTTGGGGTGAGAGTGTCCCCAAGGCTCTGCCCCATTTTCAGAAAGAAACTCTGGCTCTCTAAAGATGATTAGGAGGGGCTGGCAGCCCTCTGTACTCACCCCCAGACACCCTTTCCTGTAAGTACATTTAGTGTTCAGCAAGCTCCTTTCTAGCCTCCACCAAATTGGTTTTATCAAATGAGAGGGCAGAAATCAGAGCCTGTCACAAAAGCCCACATTGACACTGCAGGTCAAGACGTGTCAGGCAGGGCTTTCTTCTGCTTTCCATCAGGCAGATAAGAAAAAAAGGGGACTATGTCCTTGTCACGAGACTAATTCAATTTATACCAGTCATGCAGTCTACACCAAATTCTCAAAGTAGCCACAATTGCCCATTCAGACTATCACAAACAAAAATGTGCTGCTGGATACAAGTCTCTTTTTCAAGTCAGATTAAAATTCTTTGTGACCTTCACAATTTGTTTAACACTGATCCACACTCTGACCCCTCCTTCACCTTCCCTTTATTTTGCCAGCAACAAAATATTAGTTCTTTAAAGAGAGACCTTCAACCCAGACAAATGATCAGGCAACCCGGACAGAGAAGAGACAAAGTAAAGGATATTTCAGACCCAGAAGGAGGAAGCCTTAAGCTTTCACTTTGGTGTGACAGTGAGGCACAGCAGAGCTGCTGTGGTAAAAGTGTGACAAAATGGCTTAGCAGGGCAAAAATTAGTGAGATCTGAATGGAAGACACACACAAAATAGAACAAAAAGGGCTTGAAAAAAGTGGAATTGTGTGGTCAAATAAAACCACACTTAATCCACCATCTCAAGTTGCATTCGTCTGGTATTTTATTGTGCATTTCAAATCATGTGTAAAAGTAAATCAGGTTTTCATGCGACATTTCATAGCATCATTGTGTTCTACAAGGGCTAATCTATATATTTGATCCCTGCTTTGTCTTTATGCTCAACTTTTAACCTGCAGCCAGGCAAAACCAGGGGACTGCAGGAAGTTCATCTATTTTCTATGAAAACCTTCTTGTCAAGTGCATTGTTTTTATTCTCTATAAGGCACTCTCCCTCTAGCTAACAATCCTGCCTCTTTCAATCTCCTGCATCGTGGACTGATCCCATAAATCTCTCTTGTGGGCTGAAGAGCTGACAGCCTGCGTGGCATTAGTGACAAGCATGGAAGAAAAGTCACCAATGTTTCTTTTGCTGTAAATGCCTCCTCACAATTGTGATCATCCTGTTTTGGGATGGTCAACAGGAGTGTTTCTCTCTGCTTCCTGACATTGTGCCAGAGTTTTCTTAAGCACCTTTCATAAGCAAGCAAACCTCAACCAGGCTCAGCCTGAACACTTCACAAAATTTGCCCTGAGGTAGCAGAAGGCTGTAACAAGAAACTTCTCTACTGAGTTTATATTGAAGTTCCAGGTTTTTATTCCCTGCTTCTCATAGAAGAAATATTGGGAAGCTTACAGCAATGCAAAATAAATACTAGTTATTAATAGTAACTGTAGAAAACTAGATAAATTAATGTGAGGCCCAAACAAAATCCTAAAAAGCAGGCAGAAAAATATGGCAGTATTCAAGAAAAATAAACAGTAAATCTGGAAAAAAAGGTGATGATTACTAATAGATTTCCTTTTTCTTAGACAGAAGTTTCAAGCCCCCCATTTCTGTAATGGAAGGCAAGTCCAATGCCTGAGGGGTAGCATGATGCATCCAAAAGGGAAAATCTGAAAAATTCCTTAGGGACTTAGGGAATGAGGGACTTCCAAAACCAATCACCATAAGAGGCAGTGTTAGAGAGCTGAAATCACTTGACCTGAGGCCAAACCAGGATGTGCCAGTCCATCAGCACCACCCTCCTAGCAAGAGTTCCTCAGTGGAGAAAGCACCCAACACAACCAGAACATGCACATCTGCATCTTGAACAAACAGAGGTGTTGAGCTAAGCAAACACTTCTAGACTGAATTACCCCTCCTGTTCTGAGAAATACAGGCAAGTTCTGTGCAGCTTCACCTGGCACAAGCTTTCCAGCAGGGCACAGAGCACACCCAGCCTGCAGCCAGCCCCAGCCTGGTGCAGTGCAGCAGGTCACAGAGAACTCAGGGAAAACAGCAAAATGCTCATCCCGCAGCTTCCACAGCAAACAGCCCCCAGAAGAAAGAGCATCCTCATTTCTGAGCTGGGGGAAGGAGCCACAGGGAGGTTAAAGAACTTGGGCTGGCACTTTGCACAGAGGAGAGAGGAAGGAGCTGACAAAACCCAGCAGCTGTGGCTCACAGCACATGTTAGTCCAACCCAGACTCCAGCAAGAGTTGGCACAAGCCAATACCTTTCTTAGATTTTATTTTAATTTAACTAAAATGCTTTGGACACAGATGAACTCCTTCTGCAAGTCTAATATTGTTTTCCTGATCTTCAAATGTGAATTGCAAGTGCCTCACTGATAAAAGGATTGGAAAGGGAAAAAAAACCCATCCAAAAGTGCTGACGTTTCCTAAGTGCCTCTGCAGTCTTTGCCGTAGTGCTGGTTTTAGCTTTCTGCTCTAACACTGCCTATTCATCCTAAGTGGAAATTCAAATATCTAACAGAGCAATAGAATACATTAAGACTTTTTTTATTATTATTATTTTGCCAGTAAGAGAACATAAATCACTTAATTGGAACACAGACCCTACGAAGATCCATGAAGAAATGAATCTTCATTTGAACTACAGATCTAAAACACAAAAAAAACTACTTAAATACAACTTGCAAAGTTATAAAGGTACTGAAAATAATATATATTATATGAAAACAAAAAAAATCAGCAGTGATGCCATAATACTTAGCTTTTCTTCCTTTTCAAACAAAGAAAACCCTGCCCTTTGAGGACTTATTTTTCCAGTTATTTTCCCAACCTTTTTTAACACAAAGACTGTTTTTTCATAACTGCCCAAAAACCAGCTTGATTAAGAAGTGTTTAATGTGGTTGAACACTAATCTTTAATTATTTCTCCCACTCCAGTGGCTGGGAGATCACTGTGCAGCATTATCCAATAAAGAACCCAGCTTGCCTTTAATGTCTAAAGAGTTTAATACCAAGACTTAAAGAACGAGTCACCCAGAGCAAATTCTTCAGAGCCAAACCTCTGTCCTTCCCAGTGTGTTATTGTATGTCAATTCCATAGTTAAACTGCAAACTCACAGAGTTAACCATTAACACATGGAACTAAACATGGTTTACTAAAATGAAGGAAAAATCCAGCCTAACAAACCTGATTCCTTCCTTCAGGAGCCTTTCAGCTTATCCACAATTCCACTGCCTCTTGGAGTAAGTCAGGGGAGCTCACACACAGCTCTGTGTAGCAGCTGCTACAAAACCATAATAGAAACACTGGCTCCTTTGACTGCATATGGGACTTGAGTGCAAATGAAGATTGTTTCCTCTCTTCTTGCCAGAATAATACTGGAAAGTTAATATTGTTCACCTGCTTTGCAAAATAAAACTAGTGAAACATGTGACTCCTGATTTTAAGAACGGGCCAGCTGCCACCAATGCTAAGAAATTAGCACTGTGCCCACCAGCTTTGCTCTGGCTAAGAATGTGCAGCTGAGAGAAATGAGAATTAATTCACCCCATTCTTTTACAAATTAGGATTCCTGGTTTAAAAGCATTTCAGTCCAATGCACTGATCAAAATAAAATAAAATAAAATAAAATGTTCTGGAGGTTTTTGTGCACTTTTAAAGTTTAATGACTATTCTTCAATCTAACTTTTCTTTACAACTGGACTAAAACTAGACTGAACTGCTCCACTAAAGGTCACATACTTAACACAATCTGGTCACTGCAATTTGTCTCATTAGAATTAGTTTTAATTTGTACAACATGTTACACATAAACTCTATCCTGCAATGTTTTACTGAATTAAGTAACACAATTAAGGAGTTAAAGAATAACAGATGGGAAAAATTAGAGAGTATAATCCAAAGATAATAGGTATCTCTAAGTAACATGTAATAAAAGATAAGCAAATCAATAAAGTGAGGAATGATATGTGTCAGGTTTTTTGTAGAAGAAAAGTTGAGGGAAGGTTACTCCTAAACTCAGGGAACAGACAGGGCAAGAGGACCAATGCTCTCTGCAGGAAAAGTCTGCAAGAGGGAAAGAACAGAATTACCAAGGAAATCTGTAGGGAAAAAAAAGATTTACTCAATTTTATCTGTAAAAATTCCAACACAGAATATTGTGCATTTCATTTACAACAAGGAACAAAAGGACTTTTCCTGCTCTGCCAAAATCATGTGGCAGCTTTTTGTTTGGTGTGGTTTTGTTTGTTTGTTTGTTTTAATTAGAAATAATATTTAGCATTATCAACAACTAAGTATTATTCTTACCTAGGAGATAGTGTCCTAGTATTTCCAAAACTGTTCAGTATTAGAGTTTTACCTGTTCTACAGACAGATTAAAAAATAACTGAATTAATGGTTAAGGACAATTCAGAAACTTTGAGCCTTGTAAATAGGCAAGGTAAATTCAAGATATTTATCATCTTCCAGTTGGGAAATGCTTTGCCCAAATCAGGTCCCTCCAACAGTAATGGGAACAAGCTGTGGCAAGTCTGACACTCTCATCAGCACCTGTGCCCTCAGTGCAGGAATGGCTTCTCCCCCTCAGCAGGGTCAGTGTAAAAATGGGATTTACTGTAAAGCAGCACTTGTAGCTCTCTGAAGGAAAAATGGAAAAGTGTTGTTGCTGATGGGCTACAAGGCAAGAGCCTAACAACAGCGGTGTTGTAAAGCAGTGTTGTTTTACTCTGTGGAAACTTGGCATCACTGCTGATTTTCTAAAAGGAAAAAAAAAATTCCTTCCTCCTACTAGAGCATGGAAAGTAAAGAGGGTGACAAGCATCTGAGCTCTGCAAAACAAGAGCAGGTCCTGCAGATGTTGTGCACCCTGAACAAGGTGACTGTTTTTACTAAACACAATACAGCTGGCTCTCAATTCCTGCTCTGGGAGGCTGCAGGGGAAACACGGCGTTGGGTTGGTGTTGTTTGTTTTGAGGAGGGAATTCAGCTCAAAAATTCCAATTAAAGCGGTCCTCAGCGCTTTCACACAGTCACACACTGCTGCACGAGCACTGCTGCTAAGCCTGCAGAAGATAAACACCCCGATTTTGTGTTGATCCAGTTGCCCTGTGAAGTTTAGATGTTAACTCTGTGCCTGTGGAGCTCAGCACTTGCCCCAAGCCCCAGTAACCCCAGGCACAAACACCTCCACCCTGGAGAGCAGGGCACCGAGCACAGCCTGGACATCTGGGAGGGTGCTCACTGAGCAATCAGAGGAAGAAAAATCTCAGCAGAAGATGATTATTTTATCATCATCTTCCACCTTCTCCAAGGACAATTTAAAAACCATCTGTTAATAAAGATCCTTCAAGGGAGCCAAGCTGCATGGACTTGTGCAGCTCCATGACTTCTGTCCTGACACAGCCACAGGGATCACACAGCACATGCTGAAGTCTTTTAAAATGTTTACAAGAACAGACAATATTCATTTGTTATTAATTAATTCTTCATTAGAGGTTTTTAAAATTCTCAGTTGCTTAAAAAAACTAAACAAAATTTAAAAAAACTCCAAACCCCACCTTGTTTCACTGAGACATAATGGAACATTTGTCTCTTGATCCCCTTAACAAAACCAGAAAAAAATTAAATTGGTCAGAATATCTCTAAGAAGATTGATAAATCTTTTTATATATTTTAAATAACCTGTAAATCAGTGCCAGTGTCCAATCAAAGGCAACATTTATCTTTATGACTTTTACAGTTCTCCCTCCTTCTGCCATTTCCAAAATGCAGAGCAAATAGTGATCAGACAACATTTAGACTCTTATTTTAAAACCACCCATCCTGAGACTGATCATGAGCTTTTATTTTAGAAAGCAGCATCTGTTTTGTCTTTTGGAACATACACACAAAAGTAAAATCTTTCCTCAAAGTATGTTGGATTGTAAAGGGAGTAGGAACAGGAAAATAACATCCAGTGGACTCAGAGGAAGCTCTTGAAGAGAAGCAGCCCACTAGAAATAGGAGAGGACTCCTGACTAATAAATGACAGTAAGATGTCTTTGTTAGCAGTATTTAATCTATATTAAATATACATTATATTTAGCAGTATTTAATGTAGGGTTTTAGTGCTTTAGAAAATGCTATCTATGTAATTAATCCTTCCTTTTGATCGAGGAGACAAAGGGACACAGTGAGAGGCAGAGTGTGACTGAAGGTGCTCCAGCAGAGTGGGAAGAGACAGAAAAACCCTTCCCATCAGTGCCACAGATCAGGAATTCCACTTTATGCACTTCACCCCTGAGCCTTCCCGCATGTGGGGAGAGTGTTCTGGCAGCAGAGACACAGCTCTGACACCTCACTGGAGACAGAGCCATCCTGATAAGAAAACCTTTCCTCTGGAATCCTCCAGCACCACTGAACCTCTGCATCTCTGACAGAACAAAAGGCTCCCAGGGTGATGATGCTCCCACACAAGTCCAAGTCCTCCAAGTGCATTGGGAGTGAGATTAGAACAGAGGCACTAATGTGATTAGTGGGGGCACCACGTGCCTCAGAGAGGGGGGACTGAAGCCTTGACATCAGAAGAAAGAAATTATTCTCCCCATCACCTTCTATTTTTGTCAATATTTCCTTGCTGCTAAAGCAATGTGAATTTGAAAGCTCTCTCACTGCTTATTAATGTTAATACTTTCTGAATTAGAAATGCAGCTATAGGGAGGTACCTTTATTTTAAGCTAATTTTAAAAAGCAGTGGTTTTATACTCTTGACCTGTTTAGGGGTTTGTACTGTTGTCTGTTGAGCTGTACTGGAAAGAAATCCTATGCATTTGCAAATTCTAAACATCAGCAGGCAATATCACCTCCCCTGATCTCCCCAGAGAGACAGGAGCCTCCACAGCCCTGCCTGACCACTGAACAAAAAGATATTTACTGGTTATATATTTTTTTAATTATGGTGAGTTTTTATTTTAGAAGATAAACATGTGAAATCACAAAGAATAAAACATGCACTGTCTGGATAACTCATCAACATCTGGAGCAAGAATCTCTTCAGACTGATCTGTCTTATCCCAACTCTGCCTTTGTTATTGATGAATATTTTTATACTAAAGATTTTTTTTTTGCACTTTACTAATATATTAAAAGAAAAAATCCCCTTCCAGTTAATATTTTTGTGTACCTAATCATCACATTGTAGAATAAAAACAATAATCACAATAGTATTTATTTAATTCAGGCTGTGATCCTGTACTTTAGCTAAGAAACTAAGGTTTTTTCCTGGGATTAAGTAGCAATTACATGTGTAAAGATATGGGTTTATTTTTTTTTTTACCAAATTCTCGTTAAAGAGGCCAATTATATAATTTGTTTGTATGATCACTGCAGATATTCCTGTGGCTATATAAAAAGTAATAAAAATGATAGAGAATCATTGGATAGTAAAACCAACCACAGTGACTTTCCATTTATCCCAGGGAGGTATAAATGAGTTGCAAAGTATTTGAATGCACTGCAGTGAGAAAAACAACATTCTGTTTATAGCTCAGGCCCAGTTATCAGAGGGCCTTTATCCTGTTCTGTGGTAAAAAGTGCACCTGTGCAAGAGGGGGACACTGGTACTTGAGCTGTAATCAAAGTTTAAAAAATAACTATAATATTGGACCACCACTATCTATTCCACTGATATTCAGCAGACTGCAGGAACAGGTACTGAAGCCCAAGACAAAAGACAGAGGAGTTCCATGCATCTTTTCTTTTCCTAATATTTTAGCTTCTCTTTTTCTTCCACAGCTTCACCTTTATGTATCTTCCCTGCTATGGATCATTTAGCCCTGAGTGTCCCAGTGAAACACTGCAGATGTAAAGATCCACTTCAGACTGGTTTGTAGCCATAATTCATTTTTTGTGTGTGGATGTGACATCTAGATTTATTAGACCAAGCTGTAATACCACAAAGTGGTTCACTTGAGTGGGGATATTCATGCAAGATGCAAGTGTTTAAGTAACAGCAGCTCTCTGTTTTATGGGGGATCCACAAACCCAGCAGCTCTTCAAGGACTCCAGAGCAGGTCATCCTGACCATTACAGCTGCATGACACCCTTACAAACCTCATTCTCCTACTTTATCCACAGCAAAAAAAGATTCACTGGAACATAACCAAGTAATTTCTTCTTTTTCAATAACTATTCACATAGGTAAAGCATCTTTGAGAGCCCCACTCCATGCACAGGAAGTTTACCATTCAATAATGCCATGCTTTAGAAAAAGGCATTTAAATAGACTGTAGGTGTTTTAAGTAGAGAAAATAAAACTCAAGTATACCAGTAGAACAAACATGATAACGTGACACAAATCTAAACCAAAATTAGCTTTCAGCTAAAGTGCACATAAAATGGTGAATTCTTCCACAAGAGGAGTTAAATTTGCAATAATTCTGCTCAGCTTACTGAGGGTTTTATTTGAATGTTTCAGTAAATCAGCTACCAAAGACCTAAACCTTTACTGAAGACTCAGCTAAAATCGAGACAATTCACGAGAATTAACAGTGTTCCTAGGACTTCACTGCCACTTTCAAACCAGTCTGGCCTGAGCAAGTTACAAGCTGAATTAATTTCCTTGAATCCACCCAAACACTGCATAACAAAATCCTCCGGATTCTACTTTGAAAACAGACTCATTTTTTTATCCTCAAACACCTAAAAATACTCATGGAGAGACTTAGGAGTGCGTGGATGGTTTACAGCCCCTCTCCAAGGTGCCTGCAGTGCTTTTTGAGCTTTATTCCCGGAGCTGAGGAGGGAACAAGGGCACTCCTGTGATTCATCAGCAGCTGCCTCCTTCCAGAGACCACTCGAGTTCATCTGCATAAAGCCACTTCCAGAAATGGACTCGGCTTTCCTCCGGCTCCCTGTCAGGCATCTTGCTGAATTTCAGATTGACAGGTCAGCTCACAAAATTGAATTAAATGTAAAAGAGCTGACCAGGGAAAGAGGGAGGAGTGGCTCCTGCACAACAGACTCCAATGTGTCCACGCTTTGCTGTTTCACTGCTGAAGCACTCTCATCTCAAATCAAAGAACATCGAATTCCAGCGTGATTTGATTTCATCACTGCTGGGAATAATGATGACTTTCTCCCAAGTCCACTAAAGTTATGTGAGTCTCCAGGAGAAAATATGCCCAACAGTAAAACTTGACTTATTACCCCAAAAGTTTTTTTTCAATTTATGACACCTCCTTAGTAAGCTTTCTGAAAAAACAATTAGCTAAAGGGGTGTCATGTGTCATAGGATAAAAATAGTCTTGTCTTATCAGAAAAGGAAATTTAACTTCATTATATGACTTGGAAAGTTTACATCCTGATATTATTCACATCATTACTTCCAGATGTCATGCAGAAAACCAACAATCAAGAGACAGAAACTAAGAGTCAGTCAAAAAATATACAAGAATATCTGCATCCCAGTTCCATACACAAAGGTTTTTGTTTGTTTCCAGAAAGGAATTCACCGTGGAACCTGTTTTTATCCCAGCTCAGATGCAATCACTCTTCCTTTCTTTGAACATTAAATTTGTGGAAAGACAACCCTAAATACCAGGGAACTGTGGTTAACACAGAAAGTGGTTTTTTAACTAAACCTATCCCACCCTGTTAAGTTTATACAATTATGATACAGATTATATACAACTATAACACATATGGTTCCAATGCTCTTTCTTGCTTACACTCTTTGTTCAGTCTTTCTGAATCACAGAATGATGTAAAGGAAAAAAGGCAAAACAAACACTAAATGTTACACTTGGGGTGCATTACCAACACTTTACCAAAAACAGTAACGGAACAAAAGTAGTTTTACATATATTAAATATCTTCAACTGTCAGGTGTAACCTACATGTGCTTTGATTAGTAATTTTAAATAAGAGCCTATGTTTATTTCTTCATGGATGAAGCATATTTGGAGTATTAAATAAACCATACGTTTGTCTTCTTCAGAAGGTTCTACATAATTAGAAAAATAGACTCTAAACCAAGTATTTTCAGTAAATGCTGAACTGGAAGACAATTCACTCTAAGACAAAGGAGATTATTCCTTCAGCTTTTCCCTAGTGCCTGGGAATTAGAAGCATTTTAACCAGGTCAAAATCACACATCACAGGACAATGTCAATGTCCTCCTCCTGCAATAGCCCACAGGTACTACTACTTATTAAACAATAATAAGATTATTTTATTAAATTCTTTACAATATTCCATGAGCTACCTCCCTGTGGATTTACATTCTGATTTTGTCACTTCCCATGGCAGACAGTGCCTGTCACACAGAAATCAGCCAAGAACCACTTCACTGAAATCTTCCCCTTAGCTCCTGACCCCTGGTCATGGTCAGGGGATGCTCAGCAGTCACTGCAGGCTCAGCAAGGACAAGGGTCCAGCCCACACATGGGAGATTTTGAAGAGGAGAGGAAGCCCAAATGAACATGTTCTAGTTCCCTCAGTTGTAACTCAGCTCCTTTAAACCCTGAGAGGAAGGAGCCCCGTGCCTGTGAGTGAAGAAGGAATGCAGGAACTGAGGGATCTGGCACAGATCCACTGCCCTGGACCAGAAATACCAGTGCTGTTAGCAATGTCATGGTGCCCCTGGCTAAGGAGATGGAAGCATGTTTACACAGAACAAGATCTAAACTGACTGAATAAACTATTAATAATGTATTAATATTTTCCTGGCCTTTCAAGCATTTTCTTTGGTTATTAAAGTGAGGCGTTCATTAAAGCCACAGGATTAAAACCCACATTTTTCACTTTATTGTACTCAAACTTTAAAATGTAGATAAAAGGTAGGATGAAGTGGGAGCTGTGCATTGCAACAGTACCTGAGGGAACTTGCTTCCTTCAAAGGCCATCTGCATGTTATAGAAATAACACCAGTGCCACAGGGAGAGCAGGGTTTGCTTATCAGGGCACAATGGGGATGTCAATCTGGGACTGGGACTTGTGAATGCATCTCTAAGAGGGGTAGGTTTCCAGAGTGGCCAAAGGTCACCCACTCATGCAGGAATCTCTCTCCCAGCCCTGTCTGTGGGGACAGAGCCCATGGGGATGGAGAAGGCTGAAGGACAGTCGTGCTTTGGGCTGAAACATGCAGAGCACCAGAACTACACACGCTCACGAGTGGCCAACCCATTTTAAAGGTAGTTTTTAAAATGTGTTTGTAAGGCTCCCATGACTCTTCACCATCACTGACAAACCCTAACATGGCAGGTCTGTCACACATGCCCCTTCTCTGGCAACACTGGGATAGTTCAGGCAGCTGGGAGATCGCCCGTTTGACTGTGTTCAGTCCTAGTCCAGAAGAAAGGATTTCCAGTGTTGTCTGTAGGAATGGAGTCACAGAAGCCAAACAGACCTCAAGGGCTTTTGTTTGCTATTTTTTCTCTAACTTTGTAAACAAATCCTGCCCAGGATGCTTAGCAAATTCCTGCCCTGGGGATTTCTGTGCATCCAAGACTCCAACAGTGCAAGCATCTTTGCTAAGGTAGCATAAAATTTCAGAGCACATAGTTAATGTTCAAATGGCAAAGTATATTGATTCTCTGCCCATCCCCTAGTATCTTAAGTTTACCCAGAAGACTATTTTATTTAATTAACTTGGTGCTTTATTAATATAAATATTCCACTATTGATCATAAGAGAAGCTGACGCATGTTTGAGTCAGACATACATCAGATCCATTTAATGGAGCTCCACTTAGAAGAGTAGTTGGCTCTAAATCAAGGTAAATGGCAGCAAGTGCTCCTTTGGGATGACAGGGCTTAGCTGAATCTATAACATTTTTACGGAGCTAGTTTTCTTAAAAGCAGAAAACGTATGGAAATTAGATATGAAAATGGTCTCTCCTTGCACGTATCAATTAAGCATGTCAATACCTTAATTAAATTGCTCAACTTAATGAGATTTATGCCAATGAATATGTTTTATAGTTATAATAGCTTTTTTGGCTACTGTTCAAGATGTCAAATAAATTGTGAAAAGAGGATTAAAAAAAGGAGTAATTGACATTCTGAACTGAAGCCAGTATTTTTTCTCCTCATTTTTTCCCTTCATTCATGTGATTTTGGAGAACGTATAAATAAAGTAATGAACCCTGTAATAGCTTTGCTTTTAAAAATGTCTTTCTTTTCCAGTTCTAATCCTTCTTATCAAGTTCACCATTTGAATTAAGAAGCACTTCACCCTAAATGATTATGGGGTTTTTCCCCTTTGAGGCTCAGTACGATGCCTTTTCTCCAAGCAAAAATGAAGAAAAACTTTTCTCTCCAGACATGCAGTTACTACCAAGACCTTTTGTCAGACTAGGGCAGCATACATGCCTCGAAGCACAAGGATCTTACACCACAAGCAATGGGGACTTCTACTCCAATCCTGGACTGCTTCCAATTTTGTATCCACCTTCTCTGGGGTGGATTAAAAAAAAAAAAAAAAAAAAAGCACTGGATGCTGCATTCCTGGCATAATTCCTGGCTCCAGCCTAAATGTACTCTGCAACCTTGACAAAGCCATCAGCTGTGTCAGTGACAGTTCTACAGTAAATGAGTTGGACTTTGGTGATCCTTGTGGGTCCCTTCCAGCTCAGGATATTCTAAGAGAAGGATTTATATATGAGAAATACCTTTCATGTAAAAATGAAATGTCTTCTCAAGTACAAAGTGTTGCAAAAGTTCCTTCCCTGCAATTGCTGCAGACCTCCCCAGCAGGACTGCAGGTGAGCAGACAACACAAAGCACCTTTTCTCTGCCAAAAACAAACTAAGGAGAAGGTTCTGCTCACATGTGATTCTCTCATTACCTGGTAAAAAAGTATAGAAAAGCTGAAGATTACAAAAACTATCCCAGGGGAGCTTCAAGTACAAAACCCCTAAGTAAAACAAGAACATTTATTATTCCTCCACCTTTCCTCTCAGCTGAACAACCTATTGAATTTTATTTGAAAAGTAATATCCAGCTCAAGCCTTTGCATGATTTAAATTTCAGGTTCCTATTCAAGTGAAGAGATTCTGCCTGTAAATACTCCAAGCAAGTATCTATTTTAGTTTTTTATGAACTGCATCAGGTTTTGTAAGACCTCTAACTAAACTGCAATTAAAACTAAATACAACTTGAGAGTGGTCCTTCAGAACCAAGAAATGGGACAGCTATATGCTTTTTCATGTCTTATTTCTGGTCAGTAAGAGACAAACCTTGTGTTTTGACTTTATTTCTTATCCTTATTAAATGTTTTCTCTCTAAAGACAACCTAATTTTTCTCCTTTCTCAAAACACTAAATCGATTTCTTTAGCTGAATTCCATGCCAGCATCTGTGACAGTGAAGGATAAACTCCTTGATATAAAGGAGTTTGTTAGGTTAAAAAAAAAATCTTAAGAACAAGGGCTGAAATGTCAGTAAAGAAGAGGAATAATCTGTAAAAGCCTCATAATCTGTAAAAGCCTCATCCTACATCTCCCCATTATTTTTACAAATATCTAAGACATTAACTGATTTTTTTAGTTAGCACAAGAAGAATTTACTGTATTTATGGAAATGATTTTAATGTACTGAAGTGCTATTATTTAAATAAAATACAAAGTAATTTCTGATTGATTTTGGTACCCACTTTTTTCTCCACATAGGTGAATTACAATCAAATGTTTTCTGTTGGAATGGCATCATTTCAGTTAGAATGTTTGGTTACATCCTGAGAATTCCAGCTGACCATTTCAGTGGAGCTTTCCATGCCTTCACTGCAGCACTGGGTAGGCAGGGCTAAAGCAATACCAAACACTAGTTCATCACACATTGCTAAATTTCTAACTAATAAACCATATTTCAGGAAAAAATTACCTGTTCCAGCCAGCTGATGGCCTAAGAAGGAGTTTATAAACCAGAAAAGTCAGAGCTTTCCCTCTTGGTTTGTCTGCTGTGACTCCTCCACGAGCAGAATCTCTTCATTACAGAGTGGATGTGGACTGAGTTCTTTTCTCAACATTCAGAACTGCATCTTTTTCTCTTTTTTTCTTCACTGATATTAAATTGGTTTGTTACCTCATGGTGCATTCTCAGAATATCTCCCCTTTCTCTTTTATGCCTACATTTCACACTCTCATGGTAATTTGTAAAATTGCAGATGAAAGGGTAATATTTTTAATTTAAATAAAAACTATTAAAATTTTACTTTCGACATCATTTGACACTAAATATTTAATACAAAAAATTGCTGACAGGTGTGACATCTCAATACATCACTATTACAGACAGCAGTATCTGGATGGTAACTTCAAATCTTAGTTTTTCTAGGGATCCTCACAATCCATGAGGCAAAGAAACTGTGTAACAAATTCCTGGGTTATATGTAATTTCTTAAAAGGCATTTATTTTCCAAGCTTTTCATCCACTAAAAATGAAAAGCAGCACTACTTTCAGCTCAAGCAATAATGCACAGCAAAGCTGAATCCCTTACAACTGCTTAAGTCTTCCACAATTATGAATAATGGAAGTATTTGATTGGTTAAGAGAGAATAAATTTAATTTTTCTTCTTGGTACTCATTCTAAACCAGGTACACAACTTTGTTATAAAATGTGCTGTAGTTTTCCTGGAAAAGGATGGAACAGAGAAATTCATGGATTTAAAGAAAAGCATTTAATCAAAAGACTTTCTGCAGAACCAAACCAAAAGTCATCCTTAACAGGGAAGTGATATTTGGTTATTTAAATGTTTGACTGATTAGAGCTAATCACTTGAGAAAAAGATTGTTTTTTCCTCAGTGTTAATGAGACTGAAGTTTTGGGTATCTGTCTCCAAATCACAAAAACTACAGAATGAAAGCTGGAACACCCTAATGAGCAGATTTTCTCATTACTGAAGAAGTTGCTCAGGATTTTTTCTTTTTAATAAAAGAAAAATGTTACAGGATTCTTTTGACAATTTAAATGGAAACATGAATCTCAGCTGCTTGGATGCTCCCATATTTTAAGCAGTATCTCAAAGGCAGCAGTTTTTGAGAATGACAAGCTGCAGAAAACCCAGTTTTGCTGTAGCACCACTGTCCTGCAGAAACATCAGAAAATATTTTCTAGAGAAGCTTCTCCAAACTTTTGGTGCTTTAGAGTACTCTAATTTGCAGTTGTGGGCATCAGCAATATATTTACAAAAAAAAAAAAAGAGAGAGAGAGAGAGAGGGAAAGCAAATTAATCCACCTCTATTTAAAATATCTTCAAAAAGAAAATGCTGCTCCACTCACAGGAGCCTCCCTGGGTGTCCCTGGGCTCACGAGCAGCGCTGCTCCCACCACGCCCCAAAACTGCTGCAGTGACCTTCTAATGAGGACCTCAGGATGCAACACTTCAATTTCATACACAGAAAACACTGTTCATTTACTTTAAACCAAGGCTGCAACACGTTCCAAAAGAAATAACTGTCCTTCAAATAAAACAGAACTATTGCTTTAATTAGCTGCTGTTTTAAGTTTTACAAGAAGAAGAGGTACTTTTCACTTAAATGTCAAATTATTATTAAAAACATACATGTCAAGAGCAAATAATTAGAGAATATCTATCTTGTGAATATGTTTATATTTAAAAGAGAAAAGATCTTTCTTCAAATCTAAGTATGCAATTATGCAGAAAATAAAGTCACAATAATAAACTGATTTTTAGCATGTCATGCTAAAACTTTCACTTAAGTACTGTTCTGTAGGCTAAAAGAGAAAATATGTTACAAATATTGTCTAAAAATAATAAAATATTTTAATATGAAACTAATGCTAAATATTTTACTTTTCATGAAATCAGCTAAAATCAAGTGAGCCAAGGAGGCATGCAGCCAATCAATATCTGTTGGACAAGGGATTGATTAATGTTTGGTAATACTAAAAGGAAGCAGAGTACCCAGTGTGCTCCACCTTACTGGAGGGTTTGGTGAGACAAAAAGTCAGAGTTTCTCTGTGTATAACATGGAAACAGCTCTGGCCTTCCTGGGCCAAAGTGAATCCATTCTGCCTCACGCCCCAACACCAGCACAGCACAGTTAAACCTTGGAGACCATTTCTCATTTTCCACTTTGAATGGGAACTTTTAGCCCTTGATCCAGAGTCAGAAGGGCAAGCCCAGAAGTACCCAGCTTGCATTAGAGCATTATAGAACAGGGACCTTAAAGTTCAACTTTTTTTTCAACGTGCATTAAAGAAATTACAAAATACTAGACAGATACATGTAGTGGTTACCAGAGTACTCTCTTCAGAAACTTCTTTATGAGTAGAAAAGGGTTCTTTAGATGCCTTCAGCAGGCTCAAACTGGAAAAGGTCCAGCTAGCTCCTTCCACATGAGAAGACATTAAGGAAATTGCACCTAATTTAAAGCAAGGCCTTTGTAGATGGTTGAGGTGCCACATTCTGGTTCAGTGGGGAAGAAGAGGTCAACATTTGCCTTTTTTTACTGTCTCCTCAGACTTTCTTCCATAGACCTTCTCAGTGACCCCTCACTAAAGGAGGTGAACCTGTCCTGAGGCAAGGCTGGCTCCACACTGAGGGCACCCCAAACCCCAAGGCTGGGGGTGCTGCTCCACAAGATCCCGAGCTCTGCTGTGGGACATTCCAGCCCACTGCCAACAACAGCTGGCTGGGAGCAAAGCCCATCCCACCAGGAATGCTCCAAAGCCTCCCAAAAACAGAAGAAATGATCCTTCTGACTCAGGAAAAGGCGCTTTTTTTGGTGGCAGCTGCTGGAGAACAGACCATGGGTGATGTTTGTTGCTTGAGTGGTGGCAGCTTCTCTTTTCTCTCCCTCTGTTGTTTTGAAAGGGAAAATGTGAATCTGTAGGGGGTTCCAAACTGCTTTTTCAGCTTGGTATAATGACAAAGGTTGGCAAGCCTCATTTCCAAAGGCAAACTTTCTTTTCTCAAGAAAATGTATGAGTTTCAGGTGACTTTACATTTAAAAATAAGATTTATCCAATATGACCTTTAAAACGTCCATCCTTCTGCCAACATTGCCTTGGCTCAGTGGTTGGCATTTATTGTTTTTATTTGCCATCTATTCTACTAAGAAAACAATGTACTTTCTAAAGCTTGAATGCCTGCTATCTTTATGGTTTTAATTTGCTGACAATGACAATTGTTTGGGTCTTCTAGTGATTTATCAAAAAATTGTTATTTCATGGTAAACAACTTGAATAACAAGGATGGAATGGAGGGCAAGAAAAATCAGTGGGTTTAGGTGAACTGGACAGAACTATGCAATTTGTTAGTATTTTAGGCTAAACAAATTTTTGCTGAGCTATTTTCTCTAGGCAAATAATATTCAAGCTCACACAGGAGAGACAAACAATTAATAAAAGTCTAAAAGTCACTCAAATGTGAAACTCATAACTTCATTTGTTCTTCACAATTCAAGAGCATCTCACAATCTCATACTTAAGTTAGGTACTTCTTTATTTCCTTGCAAGGAAGATTAGACTGAATTATTATCTAGACAATATTCTTTGAAGTATATGCAGTTATATGTATATGCATTTTTACTAAGCCGATATTAAATAAGTGAAATTTCATGTTCTGGGACATATCAAAAATATTTGATTGTATGAGAAACCAACAGGAACAAAAACACCACATCTGTGCCCTACACACATACAAAACCTCTCACACTATTAATAAATGAATAGGGAAGAAAATCTCAAGTTGAATCTATGACGACAAATAAGGAGTACAATATTGCATTCTCAGTGACCACTACCATAAAGTGAACGTGTGCAGCTCAGAATATGATTTAGGCTTTTTTCCCTTGTGCTTTCATCATATATGAGCCAGCCTGATTATTGCTGATATCGTGTTTTACTTTAGACATTGGGACTTCTCATTATCAGAACCCAAACAACGTCATGGGCATGGGAAGTCATAGAATTAAAAAGTAGATTTCATTTCCTTCTGAAGTTCTCTGGGCTCTAACCAGTCTGGAGTCCCACCAAAGAGGAACATCAATGAGAGCCACATGGATGATTTCCTCAGTCCCATCCCACACACCCACACCATATCTGTGTATTACTCTCTGGCCACCTTTCCCTGATTGCACCTCTTGCAATCTTTATATTTCAGTCTGAGTTCCTCTGGGCACCTTTGCCTGAATTCCTCCTCAGCGGGGTGGACTGGTTGAGCTTGGAGATGTTGTCCCTGCCTATGGCAGAGGGTTTGAACTACAGGATCTTTGAGTTCCCTTCCAATACAAATCATTCCATGACTGTTGATCCTTCAACACAACACACTGTACTTCTGGTACAGTGAATGTCACCCAGAGCCAGTTTGAAACTCTACAAATAAATGGGGTTTAAAACATTTTCATGTAAGGGCGCTCTGGAAACATTTTGTTGTACTTGGTAATATATCTTTCTGACAGCCCTCAACTGAACTCATATGTGAGTAGGCTAAAAGAGTTTGTCCTCCTTTTGTAGAGAATTAGAAACTTTGTCTTATGTTTTCCAAAGAGAGGAGGTAGAAAAGGGAGAGAAGAAGGGAAATGGAAAAAGTGCAACTCCAACACATTTTAAACTAAAAACATTTCCAGAGCAGGGCCACTGTTTTTAGTGTCACTAACTGCTTCCTTTTGTCTTCCTGGAACCAGGAATGCAGGGAGAGTGCCTTGGGACAGCCCAGCCCAGCGTGGAGCAGGGCACTGCTCTCATCTGTGTATATGCACCATTTACTGCACAAGGCATTACTGCTGCCCTTCATTGCTGCTAATGGAATCCCAAGGTCAACGACCAGTCATAAATGTCCCTTCTAAATAAAATGTATTGAAGACACCCTCCCCAATGTCTTTTACAAAGGCTCCTGGTCAGACCAGGAGTGTCAAATACCCAGTTGACCTTTCAAGATAAAAAACATTATCAGCTGCATGGATTTAGATCTTATCTGTCTCAGTTAAGCACACCCACCGAGATTAGATATTTCCTGTGGGCTGTTCACAGTTTGTGACATGTTTTATCAATACTCATTTTCTCTCCCCCTGCTCATAGTGCTTCTCCCACATGGTGGTCTCATATCATGCATATGCATGAGGCCTGTGGTGGGAGTACTGGTATTGCAACACTGCTGTAACACTCCTTGGCATTTTGTTATTAAAAAATATATCTTTTGTATATTTAGCTTGCATGTCTGTCCCTTCTCACACGGAACAGCTGTAAATCATTAAGGAAAACCCCAAACCCTCACTGGGCAGGATAATAATGATAGAATTCACAGATAAAAAAGAAAAAAAAAAAGGACAAAGAAAGCAAAAAAAAAACCCCAACCTAATCAACCTAAAACCCGTAGACAAGAACATGTAGAATTTTCTATGCTCTGACCATAGGATAAAGATTTTTCTGGTATAGTTCAATTGCAGAGGGATTTATAACTTCTCCTAAAACATTTGTTATAGTACAGGGATTTACAACTTTCCAAACAAGACTGAAATGCTTTATTTATATTGCAGGTTTTCAGATCTCTTAGTTGGGTTTTTTCCCCTCCAGTTAAGAGACACTGCTTTTGACAGCAGATGTAATCTTCTAGATGTACTAGATGTAAAAATAATAAATTATAAAAATGTTTTGAGGATGCTGTTAAATGGTTCATTGGATGGAAACAGGTTAACAAAAGAGCACAGAAATGTTTTACTTTCACTAAAGAAGTTGTACAAAGCAAGCATTACAGTCATACTGTACATGCACCTGTCTGCTTAGATCAAAAGGGTTAATTTTGCAAGGGTTTCTTGGAGCACATTGTTTGTTTCAAAGGAGCTACACTAGCCAGATGCCAAGATGATACAATAAACAGCCATGCCAAATCTAATGAATTAAGAAAAAAAAGAACCACATGAAGAAATTTTCACATGAAATCAGGTAATGACAGAAAAGAAAAATGAGGATGCATTGAAATAAGTAAAAAAAGCCTAATATTCAAGTTGTACAAAGGTTCTGAACATCAAAACTGATATATTGCTACCTTTATATCATACCTAGTGTTTTACTCCAATAAGTAAAAAATTATTCATTTTATCACAGAAACACCAGAACTTAAAGAAATCCATACACTAGTAAGTATTGCAGAGAAAGGATTCATTTTCTGTTGAGGGATCAGAATAAATGACAAGATTAATTAAAATTTTATCATACCACTTCTTAGAGCAAAATTTTGCATTTAACTACACTGCTGTGTTGTTCACACTCGCATCAAACACGCCGACAGAGGCTTCTTGAAGACAGGCACAGAAAAAAGCTGAAAAGGGATGCCTGGGCTCATTACAGATGCTAATGCAGTTTAATGACCAATTACATTTCTTTTTTAAACAAGGTAAAAGCGGCGTAGGAGTCCAGCTGTGCTGCTAAGGAAAGCCAAAGGAACTGCAAGGTGCTGGGAGTGTTGTGATGTGCATTATTAACCCAGTGCCAGATAAGCCTCTATCCAGAATAGTATTAATGGCTCAGAAAAACTCCCTGCTCTTTCAGCTTGAGCTATCTGAAGCTATTTGCATTTCCAATCCCTTTTCATACAGATTAGTTAGAAGGTGGTAAGAATCCCAATAGCCAGTGGAACAATATATCCTAGATATATATTGCAGGGAGCAGCAATATGAATTTTTTCAAGTATTTTCAGCACAGCCATGCTCCTCTTCACATGGGAAGAGGTGGCTCTGCTGAATGTCACACCCAGGTGTCCTCCTAGCTTGGGCTGGGCCAATTCCAGCTCTCTGGAATCAGCAGCCCTGTTCCTACTGCAGCTAAAGGGCTGGCACTGCAGTGAGCAGTGCTAAGAGCAAAGCCCTGAGCAGGATAAAAAATGACACCACTAACACAGAACCTCCTTCTGATCCACAAAATGCCCCCAAACACAAAAACTAGGTAACAAGAGCCCTCCATAGTATCTCACAGCATTATTAGGTGGTGACAGGATGATTAAAATTCAGGTCAGGATTGGATCAGCTTGGTAACACTGCTCCCCCTCTCCTCCTCCACCTGTAACATGTGGGTCTGATTTTCTGAGTCTGGAGTTTTCAGCCTGTAGTAGCTGATTTCTTCTTCCCTTGAGAGAATCCATCCCTCTCAAGGACAGTGGATGTAAATAAGTCTTTTATCTTTTCATAACACACTAGTTTTCTCATACAACCCTCTCACAGGTGTTGATTCTATTATTTAACCAATGAAGAGAAGTGTTGTCCTTACTGACCAATTGTATGGTTCCTTAGCACAGCATGTTATAAAAGGGCTGTGCAAAATTGTAAATAAAGCCTTTCTGATGTTTCTTCTACTTGGAGTCAAGCTCTTCATTTCATATCCAACAGCAACAGCAACATACCTGCATATGTGTTCATACATAAACATCCTATTAACTGCCAGACTACATATACAAACTTGATGTAGTTCAAATGCTATCATAGACCCCCTTTGATTAATTAGTGGCAGAAGCTCTAAAACACAGCTGTAATACTCAACCATAGAACAGCTACATTTCATGAAGATGCAATCATTATTTAGAAAAACTAATAGTTCATTGCTAAATTTGCAGGTCTAAGCCTACACTTGTTATGAGTTATTCAAATTCAGAATAACACAAGCATTTAAATTGGAAAAGACCTCAGAGATCAAGTCCAAGCTTTGAGTCATCACCAGTCAACCAGATCATGGCACTAAGTGCCCACATCCAGTCAGTTCTTGAACACTATCATGGGAAAATATTTTTAAAATCAAGAATAATCATACCACACATTACGGTAAGATTTCAGAATAAATATAACTCCATCTGTGAAAAAAAAACAGGTCTAATATACCAGAACCACTGAGTTATCCAGAATTTAGATTCCTGAACTGTGCACGCTGTGATCAGGTTTCATGCATATGAAACATTCGGGTTTTTTAAGATTTATTTCACATTTTATAATACTAAGCAACTACAATAATATGGATTAGAAGGACATCTGTGGTTGCAGTGAAACAAATATGTATTTCTGTTTGCCTTAAACACTGTACAGATACACCCCAAATGCTTTTAAAACACATATGCATTTTTTAACATTCAAGGTTTGAAATAAAATATATTTGCCTGAAGGAAGCTTCTTTTCCACAGAGTGGTTGATATCCCAGCCTTCAACACAGTCACAGAAAGCCCTGTGAAGTTCAGCAGTGGTTGCACAGTGCTGTAGTTTGAAGAATGAATCTCTTCTCTGTATTTAAGTGAATGTAGAAATCTCTCATGGAAAGCAGACAGCTCACACCTCAGCATTAAATCCATGGTGTCTTTTGCAAAAACTGTTTTAAAAGCCAGTACAAGGTCTGTATGAAGTTACCCTGTTAAAGATCACACAACTAACAAGATCCTATCCTAATAAATTCATGCCACAAATGTCAGCCACCAATCCTACTGTAAAATGTAACCTGGATTTCTCCAAGGGAGGCAGCCAAACTCCCAATATAGAAATCACTGCACTGAAATACCTTCTGGTTCTGCTGTACCACAACACTGATAAAAAAGTACATCAGTTGTGGGTTTGATAGCAGATGGAAGAGAATAAAAAGTAAATTGCAGCACACACAAAGGGGAAAAAAGTTATCTTGCCAAGGAGTGGGTGATGTCTAAATTCAACACAGTAATAAAGGGTACTTGTGTAGTAAGCAGGCAGATCCCTTGTAAATATAACAAATGAATCCTGACACAGGTCCATTTAATACACCCTCTCACACAGCCCTTTATGAATGTTCCTTCCACTAAAGCTCCATTGAGCCAATCTTCTTCAATATTACCTTGTACTGAAACTACTGCACTCAGCTCTGTCTCCCAGATAACTCTTAGGAACTGGGCACTTTGCTCATCTGCCTCTTTGCTACCAAGGAATAAACCAGACAACAGTGTTAGAAGGTGATGCTAGAAACACTACACTAAGGTCTCAGCATAATCAAAATTGCACCCCTTAGTGTTTGACAAGGCTGGCTGGGGTTGTCATGAAGGAAAATACAGACACAGCTTGCAGACCAAAGATGTTTGAGAGAATGCATGAACCTGCTTTGAAAAATGAAAGGGTAAAATTCCTAAAATAAATGGCCACTCTTTCCCTTGCAAATGAAGATATAATTGTTATATAGCAGCTACATTACAAAGAACTCAACTGATGTAGAAACGACCCCCTTGCACAAACCATGATCTTTACCCATCCTGTGCCCCACAACCCTTCTGCTCACAGAGAACCTGGAGAAGCTCCTGAATGCAAATGAGATGAATAGAACAGAATGACCTCAGGTTCAAATCCTATAAAATACCTCTAGCTACGTTTTTACAAGCTCTTCTTCGAGATATGTTTAATTAAAATAAAAGCATGATATATGCTGCTGTGCAGAGCCATTCTGATAACCAGGGTGGTAAGAAATAACGACATAAAAGTTCCCCTTAAGACAGTTATTTTAGAAAGGCACACAGATTACTGCATCTGCCGCTTGTGGCCCATTTATCATAGGCCTACTAATTTTTCCAGGGCTTCAAGCATGTTTCAGGAGGAGTTTGTGGAAAAAAAGAAAGATAGGGCTTTTTTCTTCTAATCTCTGCTTCACTTGGAAACAGAAAAAAGAAGTATTTTTCATGATATCTTTCTGTTCTGTGGAAAATTTGATAGGAGATCTCGAGCCTGCTGGACTTAGCTGGAGTTCAGTGTGTTTTCAGTTAGAAAATGAATATTTCTTATTTGCTTGTTGTGAGTTTGCCAGAACATGACAAATATTTATTTTTTGCAGAGAATTAGTAGATGCCACATCAGACGTAGCAGTCTTTCTCTGCTCTGGATAATCTCCAAAGGCTGTGACAACACAAAGCACATGAGCAAGCAAAAGGATCCTCAGCCTCCTTGTGGTGACAGCAAACTACTTCACTGCCTGGATCCAAAACATTTCAAGACAGCTTTTAAAATCTTTTTTATTGAGAGGAAAATGGAAGAAGATGAGTTATGTTACCTGTGTAAATCCTTACAGAGACGCCATTTTTGCTGACAAAAATAAGTTGAAAACCAAGTACTTTTCATCTAAACCTTTCAACTTCCTAAGACTCTGCTGTGGCTCTGGTTGGTAGGATGGGAAGGGAGCAGTCTGTGCAAACCACCAGATTTTCCTCCAGCAGGGTTTGCAGGCCACAAGGCTCTGCTCCATCTTCTCTCCCTGCAGCACATTTTCAAATCCTAACTTGGCCTGACCTTTGCAAATTCTGCATTCACTGGAGGGGAGAGTTTATTCCTTGCTGCCACCTGATTATTGCAGTCTCCTCTCCAGCATGCCTTCAGGAACTCAGGCTGAAAATACTGCCAGAAGGATTGCTTTAGGAGGCTGCTATGGATTGCCATCTCTTAGGCACAGCTTTCCAAAGCTGTGAACCCTGACCCTGCCAGGCCTGGCCACTCCTGCACCTCTCCCAGGGCTGTCACCACCTGTGGCAGTAACTCATGTGTTGAGGTCACAGCTGGAGGGTTGACAGCCTGCACAGCACGTGTCCCACACAACCACAGGGATGTGTGTTTGGGGCACTGCCTTTGACCCCTGCCAGGGATCACTGCAAAGGCAAAGGTCTCAGTAGCTCACACAAACTTCACAACTGCATGGGTACCAACAAACAGCAAAGCCAGTGCAGCCCAGTGACAAATTCAGCATTAAGAATCCTTCCCCTGTGCTTTGTCAAGGCTTCCAGCTCGCTGTCTGGTAGTTCTGACCTCCATGAATTTGCCATGGCTATGAGACAGGGAAGCAGAGGCTTTCCTGCAGTGATTACAGTGTTGTGGATGGACACAGTGTGAGTTTGTTCTTCCCCCAGCAGCATCACTGCTCACCAGTGCAGCCCCATCAGAGATCAGGGCCCACTGAACAGCCCAGCTGGCTCAGGTAAGCTCTGAAATGAGCCAACACTCCTCTCATTTATACAGGGTAAGGTAATGCTGCTGACTGAGGCAATTGACACATTCCAGCTCAACCACTGGACCTGAGTCCAGGCATCTGGAGACCAACACTGAGGTGAAGAGGTCAGAGAAAGTTGCTACAAAATTGGGAGGTTTTTTGGGGTTTTTTTTACAGAAATCTTAGGCAATCAGCAGTAGTTATACAGCTGGTGCCTATCTGAATACAGAACAGCCATTCTTTAACTGGCATGCCAAGCCTCCCTCTCTTCATCAGGGCTATAAAGCAATAAAAATGTTTAGAAGAGGGCTCTTTAGAAAAAACAACGTAGGGAGCAGGAGGTATGAATGACCTCTGATTAGCAGCATGGTGCTAGAGTCTTAGGTCACAACTTGACCTTGACATTTTTCTGTCTAAAATCAGCACTGAAAGATGAAAAAACAAACAGGTGTAAAGACAGAATCAAATTACAACCAAGTATCTTTGCACTGGTATCTCAGAACTGGGTAGACCATCACCAGATAAAACCATCTCAGTCACAGGAGAGTTTGGAAGGCATCTCTGGAGATCATGTAGATCTCCATTCTCAAAGCAGGGCCAGCTAGAATGGGTAACTCAGTTTCCAAAATGACTAATTTTCTGTACTTCAGTTTGTGCCCATTGCACTGGGCACCACTGAGAGGAGCCTGAGCCCCTCACCAGTAACCCCCACCCACCTGGGGTATTCACAGACAGTGATCAAACCTCTCTCAGAGCCTCCAGGATGAACAGCCCCAGCTCAGCTTCTCTAAAGTCAGATCTGCAGCTCCTCCTCTTTGTGGCCCTTTGCTGGACTCTCTCCAGTAAGTCCATGCCTCTCTTTGGTTTTTTTTTGGGTTTTTTTTTTTTTTTTGAGTTAGGTTCTTAGTAATTTGAAAAGTTTTTCTTCCACCACTTCTGCTGGAGACAAGTCTTGATCTCCAGCTCTGCCAATGCCCCTACCAAAAAGGCTTTGGAAAGTCACTCACCTCCTGCAAAATTATAAAGCTTATATGCTGTAAATATAAATATGCATTTATACGTCAGCAAAAATTACATAATGGCTTTACTACATCAGTTATCTCAAAAAAAGGGATGTCTTCAAAGGTGCCAAGTATTCTTAAGGAAATAATGGCTCCTAATACATGTTTTCTAGTACTGTTGGTCTTCAAGCCTGACAAGTTATTGATATAAATTGCATGTAATTAGCCATATTAAAGCCTATAGTACAATAAAATTCCCTGTGAAGGAACTCCCTATATTAATTAGCACTCCAGTCATTCTTTTGCAGATTTCCTGGTCTGATACAGCCATTGGACTGTGTACAGCCCACATCTTGCAGGAAGACAGGAATCTGCCACAGAGACAGCCTGTCGTCAGTTTTATGTCAGCTCCTTTCTGCTCCAAGGCACAGCACAGGGGCTGGACAGGATGCAGACTATTCCAGCACAACAGAGTTGGGTTGGAAGCACCTTCCACGTGCACTGAGATCTGAGAGGAGCCAGGAATGTATGGAAGAAAGTTTTCAATTTGATGGACAATGTGTGTATACGTTATCAGAAATTAAGATAGAGATTTTTCCTGAGGAAAGGAATGCTGTCTCTCCCTCCTGCATTTTGACAAATGAGGATCATTAGCTAGCAAGAAATCAAGAAAAACCTCTGTTGTTCCAATTATTTTCTTTGCTCCCATGGGTATGATAGCTTGACACAGAACATCTCCCAACAGAGCAGTAAGTTTTCCATTCCCCCACAGCTAAATATTTCACTATTTCCAAGATCACATGTGAGCTTACTTATAACTAACCTGGGGCTTTTTATGGTTATTGATAAAAAATATGAAGAGCTGAGTGACAAAGCCTGGGTTCAAGGACCAGGCTAACACCACCTTCCCTGTCTTTTCCATTCACCCTCCAATTCTCCCCTCTGAAACAGGAGAAGCAGCCTTTCAGCCAAAGGAGAAGGACTCTCCTTCTGTAGGACAGCTTGGAAAGCAGGCAATGAGCACTGTCTCCTGTTGGAGCAGGTTCAAAACCTGCCACTCCCTGACAGAACAGGGAGTCCCCAACAGCAAAGAGTGGCTCTGCTGGCAGAGCCCTTTGGCCTCCCTGTTGAAGTTGTGCCATTGACAGGAAGAAAATTAAACCTTCCAGAAAGTCAGAAATAGAAAGTAGCCGGTAAAAGAGTTGCCTGGAGGAAGGGAAAGTGGAGTTGCCAATCCTTGCTGTAAAGCTATTTATACACTTTACCCAGTGACATACATGTGAATGTGATCTCCTGGAGCAGGGAGGAGAGGTGAACTCACAGGCATTAGTGAGATTTAGCCCTCATCTCCCCACCACGAGGATTATGATAGCACACACCTGACTTCAGAGATGAATTGCTTCTGTGTGAAGTCAGAGCAAACCACTTAATTAGATTAACAGATCTATTAAGCAGGAAGCTGCATAAAGATCTTAAGGCTCCAGTTTCCCCCTGCAGGGACATCTTTCACATATCTATCTACCCAAAGAGTTTTGGGGTTTTCTTACCATAATTGCAAACAAAATCTCCCAAACATGCACTCAAATTGCCTCAGCAACAACCTTTCTAGAGGTCTTAAAATCCTTTAGCCTCAATATTCAGGGGTAAAAAGTAAAAACACACAGACAATTGCATGCATTAAAACATCAGATGGGTTTCATTGTAGGTGAAATACATAGCCCATTCCTTTAAATTAAACTAAAATACATTTCCTTCCCCTCCTTTGCCTGCTCCCTCTCATCTGTAGGATGGGTCATGCTGCTTTTTCCTTAAGAAGCACACCAGATTTCCTGTCTTAAACACACTCTATAATTAACAACCAGCAAATAATGAGTACCCAGGATATATAAGTCTATTAGAGTGCTGGCAGTGCTAAAGACTCATGCTGTTTCTCTGTGAGCTCCACTTGAAGAGGTGATTTATGGAGGACATTTTTTCATTAAGTAATAGCAAATGGTTTCCACCCTCGCAGTACCCAGCAATCTTCAGGGAACAGCACAGCAATATTGAGTCCCTTTCTGGAGAGGAACATTTCAAGGACTTCAGCTGGAACATAAAATGACAATCATTTACTCAAGGTCAGGAAAAAAAAAAATAAGGGGAAATACAACCAGAGGTTAAGCATAAGGTGCTTGATTGCATAAGATCTGTCAGTTAGAGAAATAACACAGTTGCTTTAGAAACTACCAGGAGCTCTAACTATACCCTTGCAGAAATAAAGAGGGCCAGATTGTCACCACGTGTTTCAAAATACCATTCCTATTGCTACTTCTGTAGTCATTATTACCCCTAAACAGCTAAGCTCTTATTCCCCTTAATTACTCTAAATACTTCTACCTTGAGTAAATCATATACAAAGCTCCACTATGAAGTGACACAGCTCTGAGCACTGCCTGGGTGCCAGCTAATACCACAACAATATTGGTACCTAATCACTTTAATCACCCACTTCCTTCTCCCCTAGGAGTAACCACACAGAACAAAATATAATTACATTGGCACTCCTGCTACAGCACATCCACTTTCTCTGCAGCCCTCCAGTGCTATTTACTATGTGACTGTGACTGCTAAGAGGGATTTCTTCAGTGTACAGACATGCAAAAATCAAAATATCATAATTATAATACTTTGTCTTTCCAGGCAACTAATGTAAGGCATTTAAATATTGCAGTAACATTAAAGTAAACTTTGCAACATTCATGGTATTATTTTTTACACATCATGAATACTGACACTGAATTCCCAGTGACAGCAAAGCAATGTACTGACAGCTAGGAAAAATCCACTGGTGTTTTGGCTCTCCAGGATCCAACACTGATTTTCTCAAATATTTTCTCCCCCTTGTAATAATTAAAACTTATTGCCTACTTTGAAATATCTCAACTCAGGAGTCCAACTCAGTACATACAGCTACTAACACAGCTTAACTTTTGCCATGCCAAGAAGAGATTTTGCTCTGACCTGTTCCTACAAGACAGAAATAATCTCCCCACATTTCTCTGTCTTCCCACAAGACAAAAAAATCACCTCCATATATTAAATTCATTTACCACCTCTTTTGTGTTATAAAAAAAGTGGTTTTTTTTCTGATGAATCAGCACAGTCTTACAGGAAAGTATGACAACAGGATAGAAAATCCTTAATCCTAATGTAATTCAAGGAGTGAGCTGAACACTGGAAAAGTAGTTTATTTCAAACACCCACCTGAGCCTTGAAAGCATCTCCCTGCCTGTAATATCCCTGAGCCCTGGATGGGGGAGAATGAAGGCAGCATGAGGCAGCACCAGCACACAGAAACACAATTCCATGGCTGCTCCTTGGCCAAGGCCATGGCACTCCCACAGTGCTCACTGCAAACACCCCACTCCTGCAAGCACCATCAGCTGGAGAGCAGTCTCCTCTCAACACAAACAGTTGCTACGTGCTCACTTTTCCATTTAAGTGCACTTTTCCATTTAAATTGACTTTGTAATAGCCTGAAGATGAGACCAAAGCAAGAACAGAGCCCAACAATTTGTTCAGTCCATGACTTTACTGCTTCTCAGTTCCTGTACTTCAGTACCTCACATAATGGGGGAGATTTTGCAAGAACTGCAGCTCCACTCCAGAACAAAAAGCTGTTTCCTCAGAGTTAAATGAGCATGACTGTTAAGTTGTCATAAAAGGGGCCTTGCTTTCTGAGTTCAGTGAAGCTCCATACCTGTTCTCAGGCTGAGAGGTGAGAGCAGGTCCCTGGGGACTCTGAACCCCACAGTGGGCAGGGCTGCCTGTGTAGGATGGATATTGCAATTTGTGGATGTTCTGATCCCAACAGCTCTTTAGCCAGTTCCACACACTGAGTGTCACCCCTGCCTTCTGGACATGATAACATCACCCTCCTGTCACTGCCACAGACAGGGCTTGCTGTTGAAATCCAACAGGCCTGACTCGAACCAAACACTTAGAGGGTGATTATAAATCTCACATGGCAAAACATGCTCTCCATAATGCCTCTGTGAAAACACTCTCAAACTCCTCAGAAAATCTTTATATCTAGAGTCACTCCTGAAAACACAAAAACTGCTCTGCGTGCTCCCTTGGGGGAAGAAAAAAAAAGATTGTAATTATCTTCTGCTCATTTTCCCACTTGAAAGGAGCCATGTTTTCAAAAACCCAGTAGTTTGTTGAATCCTCCAGGAGCCAGAAGATGTGCTAAGGACTATTTTTATTTTCTTGACAGCACCGGGTCTCCTAAGGTCACATATGTTTCAATGTGCAGTCACACAATTGCCCTCCCAGAGCAGCATCAACAACCAGATAAAACACCACTGCAGCAACACACACACAGGTAACACAAAACAATGTTTCATAAACAACTCCTCAATTATTAACTAAAACTTCTCTTTAATGCCACCCCACTTTTCTGTCATCTCTCCACTCATGACATTTTCTAGAAATTTAATGTGTCACAACCTGTACTTTTCCAGGCATAGCGAGGGATACATTTTGGCTAACAAGCAATGAAAAGACCTTCTACCTGCCCAAATTTCTCCTTGACACTGCAAAAAGCTCATGTTAAGAGTCATTTGGCAGTTTGCTAAAGAGAAAAATATGTATTTTTAAAGATATAAAAACTGTCCTGCAAAATATTCAGTTTGCAAAAGCAATTCTTTCAGTTTTAATGCATCTATTAACATCCTGCCCTTAACAGTAATTTCTGTTATCTAAAATAGTTTGTGCTGCTCAGAAAATCCCTCAAAAAGAAGCAAAAAGTAGTACTTAGTACAACTAGACACATTTATTTCATGGGAATCCATTCAGTACTCCTAATATCCCTTACATAGTACAACGAAAGATACAAGCAAGAGTTCAGAGCCTGCACGCCTTGTCTTGCTCAGAACTGAATTCTATTAATCTTAATTACTTTAATTCATGACATTTAAAGCTGAAGTGTAGATTAGAGTGAAAGCTCAAATGTTTCAGCAGCCCTGTATTGTAATGCTGTCCTTGGGTTTTAAAAAGGAAGGAAGGATTTGGAGAATTCACTTTTAGTCTAAGTTTTCAAATACCCAAGAAGCCTGGATTTCATCCTGCCAGAAGAGTCTGCAAGACTCATTTTACTTACCCTAACAGGGACATTCTGGCTTACAAAATACAATGCATTCCAAGGTGAAGATTTCCATTTAGTATAGCACAAGTACTGTTTGTATTATTTAACATAAATACTCTAACTAGGAGCTGAGTTAACAAGTGAAATTTGTTAATTTAATTATTGAAAAATGCAGCTCAGCTGAAGTCTGGTGCAAAGTATGTTTCCATTGAGTTCCAATACATAGTCTGTATTCCAACATCCACAGCTTCTGAATTTTCCTACTATTTAGCAATGCTGTAAAGGGTAGAAGGGGACACAAAACATCATTTTGCAAGTGCCACATAATTCTTCAGAGCTATCACTCCCTTTCACTCAACTAATGTTAAAGGTGAAAAGAGCAAAATCATCCATTAGTGAGGGCCTGCTTCAGCATTTCTGTAATTTAAAGTACTTTCACATGACATAAGAACATGCAGGAAAGTTGGGTTTATTTCCACTTATGCTGATAAATAAACATTTCAGGTTTTTTTCCTTGCTTGTTTGACTGGGATATGTCTTTAGGCAGTGTGACTTGTTGAGAAATCACTGTACTATATTTGAATATTCCTTTGGGATGTAGCAGGAGGAGTGCAGGAACCTTCAGAGTGGGACACTTGCCCTGGGCAGTGGGACATGATTTAGGGTTTGATCAGCCCAAAGGCTGCCTGATGTGACACTCCCTGCATTAGTGCCCACTTGGCTTACAAGGAAGAACTTGCCTGAAAAATTCCCCTGAAGTTGAATTCTGGAGGATTTTCAACTGCCTGAGTAACTCTGGTGACTGCAAAGGTTTTTTACTGTGGTGGTTTATTGGCATTTGTTGACAGGGGTGCACACTGTAACAGCTGGGCCTCACCCAGGGAAGCTGTGCTTCACTCACCAGGCATCAGCCTCTTAAACTGAGCATCCCCCAGTCCACAGAGCTGAAAGATTAACATGCCTGCAGATGACTGATATATTTAACAGAAAGTCAACTTTCTTATCAAAATATAAAATAATTGTATTATTTAGCAGCTACATGAATGACCCACTTTGTGCAAGATTACCTGATCTCTTCAGTTTTTATGTATAGTTTCAGAACAAATAAATAATATACGTAACGCTGCCTAAATAAAGGAGTCTGCTTAAGCAGAAGATACTGGAAAAACTAAATTTCATATATCTCAGAAAGAAATCATCAGGTAAATAGACCTTAGTACTATTTGGAAGGGATAGGATTTGTCAGGAAGGGAATACAGCTTAGCTTGGAGCAACTTTGGGCTGAGATACTCACATTTCAGAGAAATGAAAAGACAGAGAATGATAACAGATGCCAGGAGGAGCATGGCAAACAAAATCAAAATTCTGTCAGAGAGCCAGGAAACATTGGAAATGACACCATTTTTCATTGTCTCTTTTTTCATATTCACATGATTATTTATTGACCTGAGATAGATGAGTACAAGCAGGGAGTTTAGATGCATCAAAAGAAAGCTGTGGATAGAACACTGAGTGTCCCAGTAATGCAAACACTGTATTTGAGCTACAGGATACCAAGAGAATGGCCACAGAAAGAGGCTGAAAATATGAGATTTTTCTCATAACAAAACTGGCTTACAAAAGTAAAAAAGTTTTATTACTATAATGGAACTACTTTGATATTCAGCAGGGGCTACACCTGAATCACCTGCACTGCATTTCCAGGACGCTTAACAGGAGAGAGAAAAGAAATAATGTCAGTCTCAGACATTTAAGTGGAGGTACAGGAAAGGGTTGGTAAACTTGGAAACACCTGAATTGACCCTGAACAAGGGACAGCAAAACAAATGGTATCACTACACACAGTAAAACATGATCTGCAGCCTGGGAACTCCTGTGTTAAAACCTCAAATTGTTACAGTGAGAAAATCAAATAAATATGAGTAGAATAATTTGGTTTATCATCTTAAAATCTACTGTGGCTTGCCCATTAACTACCAGAGGTCTCATTATTTACTGGTGTTGCTCTGCCTATTTGTCATGAATAATAGCATTTCTTTTGGTTCATTTCCTCTCTGCTGCCTTTAGGAAGGGACACAATAAACTACTTAATAGTTTATGTCATTCTTTAAAAAATTGTTTGTAGTTTGAGAACTAAATTCATGGTATTTAATCTATGCTGGATACTGAAACATTATTCTCACTATGCATAAAGTTTAAAAGTATTGGAAATTAAACGTCTTGGTATAAAAAATACAAACTAATGCCTCAAAGTCTTAGTGTTGATCAAATCTATTACTCTCGATCAAATCTCTCAAGTTTTCTTTGTTTAATCCATATAGAGATGTGTCTTAAAGTACTTAAGATCTGCTAGGATCTTCAAACTCTTCAGATGCTTCAAAAGCCTGTATTTTGAAGGAAATTTACCACAAAAAGGTAAACAAACTGGAAATGCCATTGACACCTTACCATCAACATACTTCCTCTTCCAAAAATAGCCCTAAAGTCCCTCATATTAAAAAAAAAAAAGGGACAGCATGACTAAAATCAGTCCTTAGGTAGAAAGAAAATTTTTATGAAAATGGAACTGCTGCTGAGACATCAAAAACTACTGAGTAAAATTTTCAGTAATAAAAGGTTATTTGATTATTTTTTTTAAATTTCAGCATTTCAAGTTAAAAGTCTTTACTCCTCAAAACCATTTTGATTCCATACAAATGGTGGATTGTTAAATTTTCCCTGAAGTTCATTTCCTTCTACCACTCTAACTTCCAGTGAGATCTCACTGGGGTGGATTTTCCAGCAGCACAATATGGTTCAAACATTCAGCCATGCAGTTATTTAATACAAGAGCCACCCAATTAAGGCAGATGATTAAAACTTGTACATATCCACCTGATTTTATGACAAAGCTGCTTTAAGACCTGCAGCAAGGGAATGAGACAGAGCAGTTTTAAACATTTAAACCTTCCCCATGCCCCTGGCTGAGCGTGGGCAGCCTCAGAGGAGGACCTCACTTGGAAATTTAGGAAAGATAACTATGAAATGACTTCATTACAAATTTAAATAAGAAAAAGAGGGGGAAAAAAACCATCAGGGATTTCAAATGCACACAGTTATACTCATTTTAGACTAGTAAAGGCTGAAGAAAAAGTTCCAGGAAAGCAACAGGTCATTTTGCAATGATAAATACTGCAGTCATGCTGGGGACCTGTGAGGTTGAATGGGACAGAAGATAGATGCTCACAAATCCTAAAAAGCCTTTTCCACACATTTCCAGATTGATCACACACCATAACAATAGCTGCAAAATGCTGGTGTCCAGCTTGTCTATTTAATAGCTTTTTTAATTAAAAAATTTTTAAAAGGCTGATTTCTCATGGAAATGGAAGTTCCTCATGGACATGAAAAATTTATCCAGAAGTAGAGAGGAAATGAACTGAGAGCTAAGTGTTGAAACTCTGCACCAGTATCCACTAGGGATGAGCACCTCTTCCCTGCAGAGACCTGGACATAGAGGGAATTTAGATTTCCTGATGTTAGGAGGAGCAGGAAACTGCAGTGGCTCCAGTAAATAAAATCCATCAAGTACATGTTTGAACAAAAGCACTGCTGGAAACACTGCTCCCTTCAACATGCATAAGGCAATACTTTGTGTTTCCATGCAGAGCTGATATTTCCTATTGGTAAAAACACTGCAGTAGTCATTTAAGTAATTTTTTAAAGCATTTTCAAAGGGGTGGTTTTTTTAGAAACTTACTTTCTAAGAAGTCAAAGTATCTGTTCATATTGAAAATACAACTAAATCAAAGTAAATTCAGAAGAATAAAAAGACTAAAGGATAGTAAGAGCTCATTCTGCTTTTAATCATGTTTTGGGATATAGCTAAAATTTAATTCAGCAGATGATGCAAATCACACTTATAATCAAGGAGCTCCTTTAAGCAGAAGGATAATCTTTTGCCAGAAGCAAAAGATTAAAACAAAATTAATTGTCTCTATCAACTACAAAGATTGACAATATAAATATGTGGATCAGTGGATCAATGCAGTCTTCACAACAAAAATCCTTATAAAGAGGCAGTTGTTTCTGTACAGATTTTTAATATTTTCATCTAAGAAGAAATCTGACTATTAACAATGATGCAAGTTAAGAGATCCCAGTGGAAAACTTTCACCTTTTTGTAATTTTAAACGAAAAAAAAAATCACGTTTTTCATTACATTGAGCATACTGAAATTGAAGCAGTGCACAAACAGGGAAAAAAAAGGAAAACTCTTATTTTCATGTCACTGGAGTCAGGTTGATCCAGAATGCTTTGAAGAATGCTTTTTTTTTTTTTTTTTTTTGCAATGCTTTTGCAAACTTAAAAAGCATCTTTGCTTTGAGTAATAACTTGTGCTGCACACAGGAGGAATGCAATGTGCATGTAGGCCTGGTGCAGCTCCTCAGGGCTGGAGGATACTGAGAGGAACTGGAAAGAACTACTTTATAAAAGGTTGCTTTAAACTTCAGAGTAAACATCAATAAGTAATAAATCAAAAGGACAAGAAAGAGAATGTGGACCACTGTTCCTTTAAAAAAGGATCCAAAAGGAGATGTACTTCTTGTAGCCTGTAATTTCACCATGAATATTAATATGTTTTGAGAAACATAACCCCCTGCCCCCCCAAAAAAACCAAAAAAACCCCAAACCCAAAATAGCTCCATAATGGCAGATTTTTATCCCTGTGTACTAAAATAGGAAACTTCTTTATTTATAAAAAGCAGGCCTTAAACAACAAGTTTTGCAGATAAAGTCTGGGGAAAACAGTACAAATCCATCATGTTATAGAAAATACTGCTGAAGTCTTAATATTCCAGCAGCCAGGAAGGGCTGTGAGCATCCTGCCTGGAGCAGTTTGCTGTTGTTCTGAACTGGAAGTTAGACACAAAGGGGGAAAAGTCACTTTTGTTTTCATCTGCAGCCTCACTGCAGATGGAATCACCAACACCCAGCCAGGCTCATAATCCTAAAGCGCTCAAATGCCATTTTTAAATTCTTAATATAATTTGTAGGAAGTTAGTACAGCCCTTTAATTTCTCTGTATTACGACTATCCAGTATTTTTGTTAGACAGACTGGAGCCTAAAGGTGTGAATCAGAAGATGCACTACTCATACTGCAAATTAAATCAGCCCTAGAATGCAGCTTGGGAGTTTTAGCAGAAATTAACTTTTAGAGCAAAGTTTGTGAGTAATCCTAATTAACTTCAGAACATTAACATCACATATGGCCCAGTACAAGCACCCAACCCAGCAGCAGCTAAAATATTGCACAAAATAATGGCAGCACATTCACATCCTCACACAAATGGTTTAACATCAATGTACAATGTACTACCTTTCGTTACTTTAATCCTGCACTAATAATGACCACATATGTCTATCATAAATACTGAATATATTTATATACTGTATGTATTTATATTTATGGAATATACTTGCAGACCATAAATATGTAGCAACAATTGACAAGATACATCATGAAACACAAAAGTGTCATCAGCTTATGTAAAAAATTAGCACTACAATAGCAGGGCAAGAAATTATTATCTCTATTTCAAACAGAAAATATTCAGTTATGACATGAAAAGTGCTTATTCTAAAGACATAAAAGTTGAGTACAGGTGTAAAAATACCTGGAAGTCTGAGATCTCATGGATATTGTTGTTTCTTTGATTCATCCTTGAATTTATATCTACCTATGCTACTTCTCAATTTCAATGAAGAAAGAATTATACTTCAAGTTTTCCTCCCGTGAAATAAAAGGCTTGCAGAACTGAATTACACCCCCTGAAAACAGAGATTTAATAGAACCATCAAAGACCACAGCTGCACTATTGGATACCACTCTAATTAATATTACATAATCCATACAACACATGTGATCAATTTAGATGTCCCAGACGGTTCTTAAATGAATGAATGCAATTTGTAAGCTCTGATCTGTCACTTCCACTTAGGGCAGAAGTGTCTACATTTCATATTACATTGTAATGCATGCTGTAAGCCTGTATCAGAACTCCAATTACTCATATCATGATCAAGTTCCACGGACATAATTAGGAAATGGGGAAGACAGGACCCATAAAACCACGAGATGATGGCAGAGGAAAAGTAGGGAGAGAGGAAAAAAAGAAGTTACCCAAGGGTCAAGGGTAACCTGCTTGGAAAGGCTACAGTGATTGTGCATTGGCTGGCACTGCGGGCAGGGATTTCCCCAAATCGGCTTTACTTTGGGGATATTTTGCATGAAGTGGAAAAACGAGCAGCTTAAGCTGCATATTTTAAAGGAAAACTAGGTGCTGAACCTGGGAAAACTTCAACAGAAATCTTTCTGCATGTCTTATTTCCTACGCCTATTCCGTTCCAGCAGTTAAAAGGAAGCACAGCTTCAATCCCTCAGCGAGTCACCCAGCAAAAAGAAATCTGTGTACATTCGGTGCTGATTGGCTTTGATCAGGGAAGGAACTTGCCTTGCTAAAGCACAAGCAAGAGCTGCAGTTTTCACAGCAAATTCCACGAATTTCTGGATTTGAACTACTGAACTATAGCCCCGTTTAGAGAGACTGAAAGGTTGCGCTTAGTTAAGCTCAAAACGTGTGTCAGCACACAGCAGAAAGTGGAATACCAAAATGAAATGGATCTGAGATCTTCCTAGTAGATTTAACATCTCATTTAGAAAATGTCAGCAGGAACAGCTCCATTTTGGCAAACTTTTTAATTAAACAACAAAATAAGTGCTGAAGCGCTTTTACTTCAAGGTTTTCCAAATAATTCTATGGAATTAAATATTTGGAAATGTACAAATTCCACAGACAAGACAGCTAGTAAGCCATTTGTGGTAGCAAATCAAATCCAAACACTTTCACCAAGCAAATCCAAGACAATTAGATTTTTTTTCCACAGCAAGGCTTCATATCCACGTGACATTGTGTGGAACTAAAGCTGGTGACAGCACAGGTCTGGGAAGGAAAGCTCTGGGCTGGCAGCCTCTGCTCCAGTGCACCAAAAGCCACCTCATTCACAGCTATTAACCTTTTTTTTTTTTTCCTCCTCACAATGTATAATACATCATAAGATGCTGAAACAATTAATTTAATTTTAAAAAATCATCTAGCACTGCCTACGGAATGGCAAATCTTTTCCAGAACGAAAATAAATCAGGTTTAATGTTTTAGAGTAAATACATGCATGAAAAAAGATACTATAATTACACTCACTAAATATGGCTCCAGATAATTATTATGCCGGCTTTCATGGAAAGGAAAAAAAAAAAAGAAAGAAATGAAAGAAGGGAAGAAAACCATTTTAGGAAGGGGAGGGGAAAGCCAGGGCAGTGACGTTAGCAATGTTCCATTATGTCCTTATTTAATTCTATGGCAAGGTTCCCATTGACTTCAATGAGAGTATGATTTGGCAGGAGAGAGACAAGCAGAACAAAATAGTTTCAAAGCAATTTTAATGCACTGTTTTCCTTTCTCAACTCTGACAAACTCATTTCCTTTTTTTTTTTTCTTTCCCTACTCTTTTCTTTGTTGTTGTTGATGCAGTTCTTGTACTCCAATAGAAAAGTAGCTCTTGAGCAGCCTCGGAAATGCTGTACATAGAAAACACACCAAGGCCCATCATGGGTGGAAGATGATAATAATCAAACTAGAACTGCATTTAGTGACAGCGTGGTTAGTGTGAGTGAAGCACAAGGCTGGAAATTGAAATCTGCAGTGTCTGACTGGTTAATAACAACAATCACTGAGTTTTTACACCAATCCAGATCGGAATGAAAGAAGCGAGAAACAAAGGAGAAGAAAATGCAAGTGAAACTCTGTGGGCTTGGGAAATATTGAATCTGTTGTGAACTTCCCAAAGTGATTGTTAATCAGCCTAATGTTTTTAAAAACAGTTAATTCAGAGAGAAGGCATAGCATCACACAAACTATTACATATAAAATTAAGGACAACGTTTGAAACACAGAAATATTTGGGATATTTTGTCACTCCAGAAAATGCACATCAGCTCCTGCGGCAATGCAGATGGCAACAGGCAGCAATTACACAGCGAGAAGAGTCAGATAAATGCTCCTCTTTTCCTGAATTATTTATTAGAAAAATCCTTCTCAAGGCCGCCCAGGATTTCCACGGCAGTGTCACAGATTTTAAACACTTTGTGTTATTGTGTGTAAGGAGTTGCTTCCCCCGCGGCCGTGGCGGGGAGCGCCCGTGACAGCGCCGGCGCCTCGCCCGCTCCGCTCGGCTCTGCTGCACAGCTAATCCTTTCACAATGGCCCTAATCCAGTTAGGGCCAGCAATGGTGAAATGTCAGCCTAATTGGATAACAGCCTGGCATTCTGTAATTATTTCATTACGGCAGCAGGCCCCGTTTGAAGGGGACGCCCACCAGCGCTGCGGGGCCCTGGGCCGCTCCCCAAGGGCGGCCGGCACAGCGACACCAGGGGCCTCTCCCAAATCCAAACCACGTTTAGGAAAAAATTAATTTGCACGACGTTTTTGTCAACTAGAAGCCAAGTAGCCTTGGCTTTGGGATACTGCAGAATGGATTTCCCCTGGCTCCTCAAGGGCACTGGCGCTCCCCATCTCCCCCTCCCGCTGTGTCCCCTGAGCCGCAGGGCCAGGCGGGCTGGGAGCAGGGTGACAACAGGGAGGGGCGGCCGGGAGGGGGGACATGGGGACACTCGGGGAGTTGCTGACAAAGCCTTTGTGTCCTGCGTGCCTCACACCCCTGCGGAGCCAGGGAAGCTCTAGGACAGGAGAGGGACAGAGGTCCGGGCACAGTGCCACCCCCAGCTCACATCCTGCCCTGTGGGCCCCTGCTCCTCCCGCCAGCTCTGCGGCTGAGGGAAAAAACCACTTGAACGGAGCAGAAAAGTTGCAATACGCGTTCAGATGAACAGTAAAGCGGCGCTATTTCCGTGGCTGTCACCAAACACGGCCATGCCGTGCTCCGTGCCCCAGTCCCTGTGCCACAGGTAGCGCGCAGGTGATGGATGGAGCCGCAGCGGGCGGCCCCACAGTGCGGCCCGACAGTGACACCTGGGGGAGAGACAGGCGGGACGGGCACGGCCCCGGCCCCGCACAGGTACCCCCGGGGCTGAGCCCTCACCTGGGACCAGCACACACACCCGAGCCTTCCACCTGCACCAACACCGCACGCCCGCGCCTTCCACCTGCACCAACCCCGCACACCCGAGCCTTCCACCTGCACCAAACCCCGGCACAC
>WEIU01016489.1:229568-246689 GCA_013389925.1 Aegithalos caudatus
CCCCACACACACTGCACTTTGACAATTTACATGAGAAAATCCAAGGATTCATAAAGAGAATTGCAGCGTGCATACAGGTTGCTAAAGAAAAAGAAGACTAAGGAGGAGAGCTTTCTCTCTGAGGTGTTTGATGTCCCCAGCCCCAGCAGCAGGAGAGCTGGAGGAACAGCAGCACTCCAGCAGAACACAATCACTGTATCACAGGGTGAAAATGGGCATAGTTCCACCCACTGCAAACTTTTTGCCCAGTCCTTTGCTGAAGATGTGTGGTATTATTTTTGGTTTTAACCTTTTAATGAAAATTAAGTTACACCAAAAAAACAAAACAAAACAAAAAGCCTAAACCAACAACAACAAAACCACAAACAAACAAAGAAACCTGCAAAGACAATTCTCATGCAACCCAGTTAGGAAATCCAGAGAAGTTGCTGTGGCTCAGACTGACTGTGCCAACCCTCCAAAAGGCAACAGGTGTTGTAAATAAAAAACACTTGGCCCCAGCTCCACATGCCTTGATTATTTATTCTGATTTTCTGAATTACTGTCTGGAGCTGGACAGATAAAGGACTGGGACAGCAGACAATATAACTGGCTGGTGGTAATGACAGCTGTTACCCATATGCTGACAGAAGGGGGACTTTATTTCTAGCAACTGGAACCAAAAATGTCTTTTTCTGAGAGTACCTAAGGATGGATAGGTGAGAATTAGTGCTCCAACACTGACTAGGGAGCTTCTGAGAGTGCCCATGGCAAAATGAGGCCTAGACATTAAATGAGATACTGCACGTATTTTCATCAGAAATATAAAGGTTCTGGTTTCTGGGGGGGAATCTTTCCTCTTATCAGCTAAATGCTTTAAATATTTTAATATTCATGCAGCAAGGGGAATATGAATATTGTCCTGACACAGTCCAAAGCAATCACAACCTCAACAGCAGGCCAAGTCTGGAAGGCATATTGAGCATGTTCTCTGATGATGATATCATAAAGGTTCCCACAATGGGAAACACATGGCACCAATTCCTCTCATTCCCCAACCTGTATGCATGGAAATTCATTCATATTGATGAATTCAGTGACAGAAATCAAAAGACATCAGGACCTAAAATTGAGAAAATAACAAACAGGAGGTGCCTGAATTTCACATGCTAATCCCATGTTTAGATAGATTTGGGGTGCCTGAATTTCACATACTAACCCTGTATTGAGATACACATCTTTTATCAAAAACCCAGGTGTATTCTCAAATGATGAATAGCTTTAGTCTGAAATTCAGCTTAACATTTTGAGTTCACTCCTGATAAAAAATGTAAGGTGTGATCTGGAGTTGTTTATTACCAAGTGTGTCTCAGAAGGGATGACATTAAAGCAAACTCCTTTCTCCAATATAAACAGACACATGTTCACTGAAATACTGAAAAATCTGGGAAAAGCATTCCATAAAAGTGAAGTTACCAGATGTAAGTGCTATTGTGGCTGCTGCAGCTCCATGGAAGCACTTAATCACACTGAGAAATGCTGCCCCTTCCCTGGGAGCTGCAGTGCTCACTCCTTTGTCTTGTGCAGGCTGCTCAGCCCCAGGAGCATTCATCCTGTCCTCTGCTGCTCACACCCTGCAGCTCCTCTGCAGCTCCTCTGCCCCACATCACATCCCTCTCTGCCCCACATCACATCCCTGTCTGCCCCACATCACATCCCTGCCTGCCCCACATCCCATCCCTCTCTGCCCCACATCACATCCCTCTCTGCCCCACATCACATCCCTGCCTGCCCCACATTCCATCCCTCTCTGCCCCACATCCCATCCCTCTCTGCCCCACATCACATCCATCTCTGCCCCACATTACATCCCTCTCTGCCCCACATCACATCCCTCTCTGCCCCACATCACATCCATCTCTGCTCCACATCCCTCTCTTCCCCCACATCCCTCTCTGCTGCCAGGAGGGCCCCAGCAGAGATGGAGATGGAGACACCCTTGAAATGGCAGAGAAGGAATCTCTGACACCAACCTTTCTGTACCAAGGGCTTGCTACATCTGCGTTTTTTTTGGAAAAGATTACTCAGAAAAAGCCACCAGTGTCTGTGAGAAGCAGAATTAGGGAGTATGGGGTGAGGGGAAATGTCTGAGGCAAAAATTATGTTTGAGAACTACTTTCATTAATGTTGACAGAGAATAAAATTTTATCTTTTCCTTCAAAGAGAAACCAGACAGCTCTCAGAAATTTTTTTCTTTTTTTCTGTTTTTGTCTCTGCAGTTTACAAAATACCTTCACTTCAGGCAACATTTTTTTACTATTTTGACAAGATACTTGACACTTCCACAGGCATCTTGTTCAAGTTGAGAAGAAAATTCTCAAGACATCTTATTTAGAGTGAGAAAATGGGGACTGCACCTTAGCAGAGATTTTACTTATTGATTTTCAGGAAGAAATTCCTACTTTATTTCCAAGGAAGTCACAATATTGTTATTCCCACTTTATACATGAGGTGAACAGAAACACAGACAGATCAAGCAAGTTACTGAGGAGAAATGCAGTAAAGAACAGACATGGGATAAAACCCAAGAATTCAGACTACTGGTTCTGGTGCTGTCCCCAGAGAGCACAGCAACTTCTTATAGAGAGAAAAGAGGAATAAGCACCATTGGGGGAAAGTAAAGCAAGACTTAATATTACACACTGATATTTCAAACCTTTCTTTTGCAAAGAAAAAGAAGAGATACAAGAAAGTTTTCCTTGATATTGAACTACAGCTGCTTAGAGTGTATGAACTACTGTTATATGATGTATCAGAGCATCATTCTAAATAAAAACTCACTTGATAATTAAAAACTTTTATACAAAATTAAAAACTTTCATACAGAAAAATCACAGAGCCAAGCTCAGAACAGTAAGTGTAATTTTTAAAAGTGCCATTCCATCTCATCTCCCCATATGTCCCTTCCACAGAAGGTGCAGGTGTGCTGAGAGCTCAGCCCCTCTTTCCTGAGTGCTGAACCAGCTCTGCAGACACACAGTCTGTCTGTCACAAAATAATGGGCTTTTCCTCAGTGACTGTTATCATCCTGAAGAGTATTATATTGTTTTTCACAGCCACAAGGACTCAGCACATAGGGGACTGGCAGAACCAGGCAGCACAGGGAGCTGAGCTGCAGAGCCAGCAGAGAAAGAGCTGATACCTGCAACAAGTAAAAATCAGACAGGTGATCTCATGAAAACCTTCAAAACATCCTCAGATCACTCAGAAACCTCTGAGATATGTATCAAATCTGTATTTTTTACACATTTGAATGCATGTGGATGGATTCATGTTGCTCCATCTGGCAGGTTCCTCTCAAAGGATTTGGAGGAGCAGGGAAACATGTGTGGGTCCAGAGAGGCACAGGGGGATCTCACCTCTGCATTCAAGTGTTTGGATTTAGCCAGAAATATAAAGATACTTAGATCCAAATGCACCCATACAAAACAACCCCAACATGTTTTTATATAGATGCATTTGAAAATCTGTCTTTAGAAAATAATTTTTTAAAGTTTTTTTCCAAAAGCTTGGGCTGTTTTTTGGGTTTTGTTTTTTGTTGTTTTTTTAAAAACAACCCCAAACTCTTTGCTGCTGTTTGCTGTTAAGGAATACTTAAGGAAAAGAAGTATACACATTTCCTTGAAGTATTTTAATAACTCCTCTTTACCTTTTTTTTTTTTTTTTTTCCTTTCTTTTGTTTCTTCTGTGGTTTACATATAGTTTCCCATTAAAAAAAAAAAGAAATTGCTGTGAGACAAATGCTCCCCTTTCTATGTGGAAGCACAGCAAGAGGATGCTGTGGTGCTGTCCTGGCTGTGCCCCACGCTGGAAGCTGCAGCTCCAAGTGTGTTATCACTATAGTTACAGCATTTATCCCAACAAGGAGCTTCCTCGTGGGCAAATCAAAATGGGGCATAAATAATAAATACTGGAGACTTCATCTGCTGCAGACACAGTGATTTATGACCTGTTTTCATGCCTTTCACTTTAGAAACTTGGCATGTGGTTTAACATAACCTGAGGTTTTTTTCAGGACTGTTTAACCCTTGCTTTGGTTGCTCATACCTTACAAATAAGGCATAATTCAGGGCTTTCTACTTTGATTAGTCATAGAAAATTGAGTCAAATATACACCCTGGACACTCAAAAAGCATCTGAGAGGAAAATAAAAACACTACCTCTGTGAATTTTCCTGTTTTACACCTGAGTTTTATAAGATGAGGTAGTTTTGAGAATTTTATCTTAATGAAAAAGACCAAAATATTTATTTAGTTCCTAAATATATAAGAAAGATAAACAGCAAACACAATGTTTCTCATTTTAGCAGACAGTTTCACAGGAAGTCCAGCTTGTAGATGTAAACCCAAACCTGCAGGTAGCATAGCTGTGACACAGGAGGCATCCAGAGCTTCAGCCAGAACAGCACAAAGTGACCCTGGATGCTCTTCCTGAGCCACCTGATACCAGTTCCTGATGCACAGAGACAAGATCTGCTCCATTTCTATTTAAAATCTCGTTATGGCATGGCCCATTGATCAGTAAAGCATTTGAAAACACCCCTTTTCTATATAATAACTACTTATCAAAATTGCCCAGTAATTTTAGCAATTTTAGCCATGTGGAGGCATTGTAGGAGCTCAGTTCTGTCTGGTTTAAGTGTTGCCTTTTTGCTGGTTAGAGACAAAATACCAACAACCCCAAGGCAAGGGAGGTTTTTGACTTTATTAATGATTTTGTTTTCTAGTGAATGACCATCCCCCCAGAAAATCCCACCTGAAAAATATTTCAAACAAAAGTAACTTATCAGGTACGTAAGGTTTTCCTTCTCATATGTGATGCTGAAGACACACAGGCTAAACTTTGAACTCCTCTAATATCAAGACTGAAGTTTGTTTGTTAGTGATCAAGTTGAGAAGACAAAGTGTGATGTGGAAAAAAAAAAAAGTGGACCTTCTAACTTTTAACAAAATCTTCACTGATCATAAAGTACAAATTTTAAGGAAAATTACTGAGGCACTAGTCAATAGAATAATTAAAAGACATCTCCAAGTTGTTTTCCTGGCACATTTTAAATGCGAGCAAAGTCGTTTTGAAAAATCTCAACCTAAAATTCTAAACATGATCACATTTCTTTTCATCCAGCACAATTAAAATTTGGGTGAGGAAGTCACAGAAGGAAACAGAAATCACATCTAAATCATTACACTGGACACCCTTATGCTGAATGAAACCTTCTGGAGGTCCTGCACATGCACGTGCAAGAAGAGGACAGATGGCACCAGCCCTTGTAAAGTCTGACCTACTCCTCATGTGTCAAAGGGAAAGCAGAACAAGTGTGTTTCTCCAGCTATCTCGGGGAAACATAATTGTCCTGGTTAAAAAACAAACAAACAACAAAAAAAACCAAAACAGTTCAGACATGGAAAAGGTTCCACAATCATGAGCTTCTGATCCATAACAGCAGAGGAAAATGCAGGGGCAGGTCTGGGAAAGGCTGGTGGAGATGCAAACATCCCTCACAGGACCATGCTGGTAGCTCAGTATAAGTTGATATATCTGAGCATCTACAGAAAATAATCAGATTTCAATGTCAACATATTCAGTCTAAAATGTTCCAATCAATCCCAATTCCAAGATGTGCCTTTCCATAATGTTGGAATGAAATAGAATTAAACCAATGCTTTATTTCCTTAATGGCTTGTCTAGATTCTATTTGGGGTTTACTTAGCATGAAGAAGTCACATAATTTACAGTCACCATAATAACTTCCCATGGCAAATTAAACTGTTGTTTCAAGTCATGTTTACACCTTGGCATTCACATTATCTGTTGGAAGCATGCTTGATGAAACTGTCTGTCTACAGAAAAAGAACCAGAAGAAAAATATTTCTTTAAGGATTCAATTTATGTGTTTCTATGAAAGATTGCCTTTCCTATTACATTTGGTCCTTTTAATACTGTGAGTACTGTATAGGCAATAGTTTCCATTCTGTAACCCTTAATATTAAATTAATATTTGTTTAGTAAAATGTCTTAGAGGTGTAAGAATTCTCAAGTTTATAGTTCAAGCCAGCAGACTAAAGAAAGAGTAGAACTGCAGAATAGTAGTTAGTAAATTACTTAACTAGCACAATTTTAATCCCATGTCTGGCCTATTGCTCTCATGACAATCATCAGTGGGTGTAACAGAAGGAAAATAAAATTCCAATTGCACACTTTTCAGCATTAAATTTTATATTAAACCAAGATTTTTAAATGGATATTTTCTGTCCTCCTCTTAAATTTGCTGACATCTTTAACCACAACTAAGACTTTCCAAAACAACAGTAATGATTTTTGAAATATTGTGATGCAGAAATAAATGTGTATGCTTTAGAGCCCACCTGATTGATCAAAATTGTCTCTATCACTATGCCATAGAACATTGCATAAACAATTAACTGCATTTAGCATTGTCCTAGATTAAAAATTGAATTTGATGGGAACAATTTGCAAGGAGTTAAGAGACTGAATCAGACAAATTACTATCACCAACAGTAACAAAAGACAAACAAGACAAATTCTCTTAAAATGGTTCACTGCATTAGTAAGTGAATGATCATTTGCTGATGGCAAAAACCCAACTGCTTAGTAATCACAACTCTGTTTGGAACTGCAGCCTATTCCCAGAATGTTCCCAGATAGTCCATCTATAAGAAAAGAGTAAAAAACCAGCTTAGCAACATGGACAAGTTCCTCATACATTAAGAAGAATGAGCAGTGTGCCATTCTAGGTGGTCAGGCCCAAACATCAAAACAAAGTCAGGATGATGGAACTGAAAATCTGGAACAGCCACAGATTCACTTAGATGGGCCACAGAGTGAAAGGGCCTAAAGAGATACAGGACAAGGGGATGCACAAGTCATGGAATACTGCCCAGTTTCTGGCTCCAGGAAAGGATATCAGAAGATGCCAGTGTGACCAACCAAACATCACTGTCAAAGCATGGCTTTCCTCCTCCTGGAAACACCATCCAGACATTCCTGGGATAAAATTCTGGCTGACACCTTCAAAAAAGGAGCTTCTTTAGAGAAAGCTAAAAGCAGCCCCATTAGACTAAGAGATCTTAATGTAACTGGAGGGAAGAAAATACCCTGGAATTGCCAGCTGGAAGCATTGTGACTAAGATTTTTAAGAGATGCATGGATGTTGATTCCTTCAGTGTCCTAAAGAAACAGCTTATTTTGAAAATTATAGGAGAATTTGAACTGTTAACAAAACCTAGAGCAGAAGCCACAGAAACAGAAATGTAAAACCAGTCTGAGCTGAAGCACCTGTCTCCTACAGTGGCCCAATATCCAGGGAGGAGTGGCACACATGGTCCAACTAACACACATCTGCCAGCAACAAACACATCAAATGAACAGTCCATTGCCATCAACGCTGCATTTGATTGGATTTGAGAATGAAAAGGAATTAACTGAAACAAAGTGGAATATTTGGAAAGAATTCCATAGACAAAGCTCTCATGAAGACACACAATCCCTGTTCAAGTCTTTTTCTTGCTCTTACTCTGTCTTCTGCAATCCTAAAAAAAAGCAGTGAAGATCAGTATGTGTGAAGTACAGTTAAAATTTACTTTAAAACCCACTAAAAACCTATGAGTAGAATTACTGTCCACTTTAAGGTGCATTTTGAGTTTATGCATATCCAGTTACTAACCATAGAACCATACCAAAACCAAAGGAAAATGGCAGGAACCTTGGCTTTGAAGCATCTGTGGCAACATCCAACAGCTGAAGCCATTCCAAAGGTGTAACGTTGCTTGGATAATTAATTCTGCTTGCCACACAGCCAAAATGAATTACCATCCATTCAGCCAATGCAGAATATTTTCCTCTTCCTTTTTCTGCACTGGTACAAATCATAAATTTATTTCCAAAGGGATCCAGATGAAAACCCTCAGCATTTCTGTAGGCAAAATAAACCACGACGTATGTTCTTCTTGGCAAAGCCACCATTCAAAAGGTGCCTGGAGATATGCTATACTGATTATGAGATATTATTGTGAGGTTTTATTATCCTTTTAAACAATAAAACAAGAAAAGAAACCAACATAAAAGCAAGCAGCTCTGTGCCAGATGTAAGAATTTAATGCTATCCATTCCTGACTAGCATTTGGAACATGTGCTTCAAATATGAGACTTTTCTAAGTCTCCCCAGGTGAGCAGTTGATCTTATCTTGCAATTTCTGCCTCTTTTCAAACACTGCACAGCCCAATCTAGCAGCTAAATGATCCTGAGAATGTCATAGCTAAATAAAGGGGTTTTTTTCTTTAACACCATCTTCCCCAAGTAAACATTACACTCCAAAGAAAAATTTCCTTGCAATGTCAACTCAGAATTTTTGAAGGGAACAAGGGAGCATGGAACAGTTTGGGATTTGTGCTCCCCCCCCACCTCTTTCATACTGTACAGATCTTTCCTACATGCCTTCTTACAGTTAGCCTAAAGTCTCCACTTTTGAAAATCCGAGAATTTTAAAATACTTTTTGGTCACGTATGGTGAAAAAAATTTTGAAGGTGCAGTAAAACAGTCAATCCAAAAGATGGGAGCCAAGCTCCTCTTCTTCCATAGGCCTGAATACAATTCTTGCACACATCTAGTTCTAAGACTGGTGGTTCAAAATCTCTGAAGGAGACAGTAAAAATTTCAATTGTTCTTATGGTGACTTTAACAAAAATAAAATTATTTGCAAATTAGAGAAAAAAAGAGCATTTCCTGAAAAAGCTTTGCAGATGGACAATGTCTTAGTAGATTCTCTTGACTAAATGGGAAGCTTCAAAATCATCCATTAAAAAAATAAGTTATTTTAGAATCTCAACGTTTGCTTTGGAGTGGACATGTTGGAGACAGGAAAATGAAAGTCATCTAAATGAACAAGTGGAAGAATCAGCTTTCACTTGTGATAAATAAATTATGAAGATGTTTGTTCTCCTCAGCTGTAAAGGTTTAACTGCTAAAAGGAACATTTAGCTCACTTCAGAGACAGTTGGAAAATAGCTTGCTACTACATTCTATTTTCCAACTGGTTCTTATTTACAGTATAATTATTAAATAGTTAGAACAGAAAGCAAGTATTTTTGATTGGCTTAACTCAATGTCTTTCAGTGAAGGGATAACTTACTTAGATTTTGTACATGAACCTACAATGCCATTGCCAAGAAAAGACACAAATGGGCCCCCACCACTTGTCAAGGACTGTACACAAAAATACATTTGCCTGATTTTCTGTCAATTTAGTTATTGACAACTTGCTAAACAAGGAGGAACAACGATACAATAATAGCTGACAGATGCTGTTCCCAGTAACTTTCAAACTCCTTTAACCTCTCCAAAAGCACATGCAGAAGGCGATCTGCTCGTCTGTCGACGTGGGATTCCAAGCAGGGATGCTCTGACACCACGGCCTATCAGTTCACATGGGACAATTTAACATTATCCAAATGCACACAAACCACAAATGACAGGAAAACATTCAGCAGAACTACTTGACTTTCCACTTACAAAGCAACCTCCTGCAAAGTGGCACCTCTACAAAGTTTCTAGAATCTAAATTTAGAATGTGAGCTCAGGGTTAAAAGACACTCAAGACTCCTCCATTTTCTGGCACCTGGTTATGACAGAGACTGGGCCATCCCCTTGTCATTCTCTGCTGGTTTGGGTTTTGTTCATGTGGGGGTTTTGTTGTGGGGTAGAAATATTAGAATAAAAAGTAATAAAATATTCTTCTACTGTTGAAGACCACCTAACCTGTCCAATAGGTCAAAAACATTGGTGCTGATTTTGTATAAAATGAAATAACTATTTGTTTCAATTTCATAAATGCTCTATGACACAAATCATGCTCTTCATAATTAATGCCATTTGCACAAGCTTCTTGGCAAAACTTCATAAATTTGCTTTTAGCAAAGATTTTTTTTTTCACTACTCACATGCTCTACCCCTTGGAATTGAAACAATGGTTGATTTTTCACTGTTTATTAGGAAGCCAAAAGCAAGAATGGATCTTAGGCTGTCCACACAAACTCATGGGTTGTCAATGTAATTTCTTTCTAATAAATCATTGGAATTCAGAAGAGAGAGATATGATTAATCTCATCTCAACTACCTAAATGCTGGGCACTCAGCAAATACCAATTTTTGGCATCTTAAATCAAATAGAAAAAACCAGCAGACATACCCACCCCCATTTTGGATCACATCTTTTAACACTGAGGAACTTCCTGATTTGAAAGTGCAGCTCTGTAAAAATCTTAACACTCTGACAGAGAAAGAGAAGATGCCAGATTGACTAAGGCCAACTTAGGATGGCCAGTGAGCTGCACTGCCCTGAGGAGGCTCTGCTTGGACGCAGCCCATCATTTTCCTGCACCTCACTCACTGACCTGACCTTTCCTTTCATGTTCCCCCCACATGGAAAATCTCAGGAGTACACAAAACTCAGTCAGGGACAGGCAATTGTATCCCAGAGTGGTGGTGGTGGTGAAAAATGCTGTAGGAAGCACACAGCATAGATGCTCAGATATTTATGAAAAAAACAGCTGACTTGTACGTAGATGTTCTCTGCTGGCACATAAACAAAGATGTGGGTCAGCCAAGAAAAAGTAAAAATGTACTGGAAATATATACAAATCTGACTGTTATTGTTATCCCCCACTGAAAATCACAGTTTCAATATTTTCTCATCCCATCTATTACTAGTTCAGTGGCAAACAAAAAAGTCAAATGGGAAATCACAGGAATAGAAATATTCTTCCTTGTTTACTCTTCTAACATTGATAACAGAAGCACATACATCACTGTTTTGCCCTTCCTTTTTGGAATAGCCAAAATCCTTTCTTATGGGGAACTGTTAATCTAAACAAGGTTTAGAGGTAATGCAGTTCCTTTGGGAAGGCAGGAAATAGGGAATTTTATTTGATTTCTAGTATTCAGAGGTGGTGTTCAGACTACAGCAGAAAATACCTCCATGCTTTCCTAAACAAGCAGTTAATAAAAAAAGTCTGCAAGACTTCACACTCTCTAGCTGCTCCCCAGAACCCTTTTGAAGAGTAACAGCAGCTGATCTGCTCCCTGTGGCCCTGCTGATGGCTGAAGGATGCTGTGGATATTGTGGTCCCCCAGTCCCTTCAATCCTTGCTTCATTTCACCAGGCAAGCCCTGAGTGGCCTGGCTGCTGTAGGCAGGCAGAGTCATTTTTAAATATCATATAATGAGGGTGAGGGAGATTAGCTGCTGGTGCCCTAAGCAGTATATGGATTTCAGTCACTGACTTGGTTCACTTCAAATCAGTGAGGAAAGAACAAATAAAATTGTTTTAGGATTGGTTTCTCAGCCCCAGTGCTGAGAGCATGTGCTGCCCACAACCAAGCACGAGTTATTAAAAACACCTAGTTTACAGGGGGATTTTTAATTCTTCAGACATTAAACATCTGAAAATATTTTGAGAAGACAAAGAGGTGGAACAGAAGCTAACCTATGTAAAGAAGGCTAATCTTGGACTGAAAACAGATTTTCTTATTTACTGGAAGGAACAGGTGGATGAATTGCACAAATAATCCGTGTCTCTATTTCCTTCCATCCATCTCTTCTTCTGCCTGTATTCAGTTTTATGAAAAACATATAGTACAGTTTAAATTATTAATTTTCAGTTCCCTCTAACATCAGTTTCAGTTCATTGACCTGTATAACTCATTGATTAAACTAATGCATTATCTACAATTTTATGTATTATTAACTAATTTTGGTCCCTTAAAACATTTCCATGACAACATATCACGATAACATACATTTGTCTGGCCTAGAAAATAGTTTCTTCCTTTCCATATCATTCTCAAAAAAAGTAAATTAAAGGTAGATTGCTCTAGTGCTGCAGCAGTAGTAAGATTAGCAACTGATACCCTAACCCTGCTCTCCCCAAAAAAACTGCCACTCTCTCAAGCCCTGTATTCCCTCTGCCATAAGTACTATTAATCAAAATTTCCTGCCACAATGACATTCACTAGTAAAAAATGTAAAATCTCTGAGGATATAAAATGCTCTCAACTTTCAGCAATTCCAAAAGAAAGGCAAGAGGCATTTCATACACAGACTAAATAAAAGGCTTTTTTTTTGAGTCACAATAAATATAGAACTGCACTGAACCAGTGCCAGGAAAAACTGCAAACTCTGCCCTCCTCACCTAACTCAAATGTCTCGTACCTCCAGGGAAGGGAATTCCTGCCAACACCATAATCTGTGTTTTCTGCAAAGTCATCAGTGAATCTAATGTGTAGGACTGCAACAGATTACAGATGAAATGAGAACATCATTAGCACAGCTATAAAAAGATGGAGAAATTATGTGGGGTGATGCACTCTGGTGAAAACATTAAAGCAAACTTGTATAGCTTGAAAAATGCAGTTTCACCTATCCTGCCTTTCCTTTCTTGTTCCACAAAAAGCCCCAACATTTTATCCCACTGAAACAGAGCTTTATGTTATTTAAACACTGGCATGGACTTTAGGAAAAGTGAGGAGGAGCTGAGGGTATTTTGCTGTATTGAGAGAGGGAAGGAAGGACTGGGGCGCTGCAGGGTTGCACTTTCCGCTGCAACCTGTGAGCCCTTCACTAAATAAGTACTTGGAATTTTTTTCTTGTTCTTTCAGGTGTTACTCTTGATAAACTTTAATTTCTTTACAACTTTTAAATAAAATGCAATTCAGAAGCTGATGGGGCTTTTAGAAAAGCTCAGTTCATTCATTTTCTGATGCCCTTCCTCAGCATGCAGCAGCTCTGGCAATGTGAAATTAATGCCATCCCATAACTCCAAAGTCATCTCATGTTGGGCTGTTTGGATCTTTGTTTTAAAAAAAGCAAAAAATTACACCTTTTTTTTTCTTGTTTTTCAAGTTTTAAGTCATGACTGTATAATCTTAATGTCTCTGAAATGACAGAACAGGTCATGTGAGCTTCCAGCAGCTGTGACTATGTAGCTTGGCATCCCACAGCCTTTGGAAAAGGCAATACTGGAGCAGCTCGCTCACATGAAATTTTCTTTTTAACAACACAGTCTAAGATGGAAATAATCTTTATGATGCCAAAGCCTTCCAGGAAAGCAGGCAGACCAAGGCTGTGTGCTGGGGATGAGAGGCTGGCTGCATCCCTGGCTGCATCCCGGCCAACCTGCGCCCATCCCAGCAGGTGCAGCTGTGTTGATCTGGTGCCCTCTGCTGATCAGTGCCTCAGCCCACCCGGAGCCACAGCTGGGCCCTCTGCCCTGCCTTTCCAGCTGTGTGAGAGCATGAACTGGTGTCCCCCAGCACCAGCCTGCAGGGCACAGAGGCTGTGCCCAGGGACAGCCCCGGGGCTGCCACCGCTGCTCCTCACCTTGGATGCTGCTGAGCACGAGCAGATTAAAGCAGTCCCACTCCTGGGACAGAGCAGCACCAGCCTCCTGCAGCTGCCTGGGGGAAGAACAGCCCCGAGTTTCTCTGGCACTGCCCCTCTTTCCTGCCAGCCAGTGCTGGGGGCTTATGTGTGGAATTTAACTGTCAGGGAGCTCTAGCACTAAAGGGCAGCGGTGCAGGCTGCTGGGACAGGGCTCAGCTCTGTGAGCTGAACTCTGGACCTGGCACTCACTGTCACTGCTGCCACCCGGGCTGTGCATCAAACACAACAAAAACCAAAGGCCATAAACCAGAGTATGAGTATTCTATCTCCCGAGGTTAAGAAATCAAAATGCAAACCAATACTCAGTATTAAATTGGCAGCTTCAAAGCTCATGATCTACCATGACTGGACTCTCATTCTCATGAACAAGTCCCACTGTAGAAAAGGTTCCTAATTGCCCTGACAAGAAATATATTTTTCAATGTATTTTATTCTATATGTCCAGTTTATCAAATGGATACACTCTACAAATAATAGTTTTGACACTGACACAGTTAAATGTTGAAATTATTTCCTCATGTGCTTCAAATACTAAAAATTGAATCCAGATATCATTCTGGTTGGAGGCTGTGAATGACTCCATGGTCAAAAATTAAAACCTCTCCTTTAGAATTAGGTTATCACAACAAATAATCATATTTATAATTCTTTAGTACTTGTCTTCAGGCACTGTGTAATTTGAATTAATATCTGTTCTTCATGCAGATTTTAGTCTAAGAATTTGTTTGCAAAGTGAACATCTCTTTTTCTAACTCTCAGATTAAGGATTCTACATCTTGGTTGTGCTTAATAAAAGTATTCTACATGAACCTTTGGTCATAGCAGTTAAAAAAAACCCAACTTGTAAAACAGTTTTTATTATTGATAGGAGTGAAGAGTAAGATCCTAATACCTTTTGAGGTTGCTTCTAGTTTCAATACACAATACTGTATAACTATCTGTGATTCATAGCAAATATATGATTTTCTATTAGAAATCTCACTCTGAGCAAAACACAATGTTTACCTATCTACATCGCCTAAAAATATTGATATGTGTGGAATTTCAGTGATAATGAATTGCCTTGCTGTGCCAAGGAGAAAAACCCCTTGTAAATAAGGATATGAGATGCATGTATCTGGTAGATAAAACTGACATCCTGCTCTCCCCTCACTTTTTGCAGCTTCCACCCACAAGACAATGTTTACCCCACCAAAGCTCATGAGGGATGTTTCATTCAGATGGAGCTGCAGAAATGCCTTCACCAAACCATCCCAACACAACTTCCAGCACTGGGTCATTTGAAAGCTGCTGCTGCCAAGGAATGTGGATAATTGAAATAATATTTCTGCAAGATAAATGCCACCCTCTTCCTTGGAGCAAGGACAGGAGCTCAGCCTCAGCCCCCCCTGGAGCATCAACACCTGGAGAGGGGACCAGGCACAGATCGAGCTCCTTTTATGAGCCGGTGGCCACACACTTCCAATCCATCCATCACACATTTTGGGAAAAGCTGGGCCCAATGTGCCATCATTCAAGTGTAATATGATATTTTTGCCACCCAGTTTGTTGAAGAAAGGCTCTGGGATAAATGAAAGGTAAAATCCTTGGAAAAATAAACTCAAGTCTGTAAAATATTAGCCGATGTTTTCATAACTTTTGCAGCAACTATAGTTTCTGATAGATCAAGTGTGACTGTATAAAGCTGCCTGGAGAAGTCAGAGTGAGGGAGATGGACACATTACACCTTTCCCTATAATGCACAGATATCACATCCTCCAAACTTGCTGAAAGTAACTACTTTGGTCATAATTTATATTTTATACACCTGAAGGTGAACCACAATGGGAAACTTAATATCAAGGTTTTCAGCTGTGTTATTTCAGGGAAGTTTATTCACTCCTGTAGCTGTGAAGGTATGAAACAAATGAATGTTGTTCCCACATTAAAGCAAATAAAAGCTTTTTTTTTCAATAGTAGTGACTGAAATACAGAGTTACAGCTGAAATATTTCTCAGGAAGTTCTGAGAGCACAGGTTCACTGTTCACTATATATTCACTGCAGAAATAATGTAGTATCTACAGCAAGTACACTAAGTTATATGCCATTTGTGTTTACTTACCTCTTTTCCATAAATCTACATTTTTTGTACCAAGAGAGTTTTTATTGTCTGCCTGCCTTGCACTGTTGCTATAGCTTCATCTTTTTCCTTCCCTTCCCAAATTGGTATTTACACTCTGCACTGTTTCCCATTATTACTATAAAGGTAGAACACAAATTTAACAGAAATAATTTAAATCAAAGAAAAATTTAATCAAGAAGACTAAGACCTTCTGCATGGCCAGGAGTATTAGCAACAACCATCTCTCACTATCTTCAAAATTCACTTCCCTCTTCCATCCCAGCTGTCGAGAGAATTCTTCAGCTTGCAAGGAGCTCAAGGCAGATTCCACAAGGTTTGAAGAGGTTTTTGGATTCAGCCATCATTGTTAACAGAGGTAATTATTTATTGAAAAGATCCACAAACCATTATTCTATAATTTAAATAGAATTTAATGTGGTTTCACATCATGTTCTACTCATTACATCCTGATAAAGCTGAAGGAACTTCCAAGGAAGCCCAGCTCTAGAGTAATGATCTTGCTCAAACTTTAAGATTTATTTCCACCTTTAGACATAGAGATCAAAATGTTAAAACCTCTTCATCTGTAACACACCCAGAAGACAGCAAATATAATCTTTGGAAGAAAATGCCCATAAAGATATGCAAAATATTTTACCATTCCAGTACTCACAGTTTAGCCCATGAACTCTTATTTTTGGCCAGCCTGAAGAATGATTTATTACAATTTAAGCAGTTTAACTTAAAAATTCAGACTAGCACAGCCCAAAGGGTGTCTTACAGAGAAAAGGTGACACCAGTGACATCTGTGACAGACAGTGACATGTAGCACCAGGCAGCCATCAGCCTGCCCTGGCCTCTCCTCCTCCCTAGGCAGGGGAAAACCAGAGAGCAAAAAGCACTTGGCTCTCCTCTCCTCCAGAATCACTTGTGTTTTCTTCCTCTAACAGTAGATTATAAAACTTGATGCTAAGATGACATTCTGGATGATTAAAATACACTGAAAATGACATTTTTTTAGTCCTCCATAGTATTTGTAGGGTACACCAGGAATGCTGAGTCACTCACAATATTTTTTCCCTCTTAAAACCCCACATGTGTAACCCAGTTAATTACAGAAGACCAAGCTGGGGAGCTGAACAAAGTCTGCTTGAAGTTCTTAATATTTTAGGCAATTTTGCCTGGCTTCTTTTGTCTTAAAAGAATCTAAGAAGAAAAAAAAAAGGGAAACAAAAGACCTGCTTTTTCTACTGGAAATAAGTTTTGATTTTGTCTGGATAATAAGAATTTATGGTGCTGTTGAAAGGCCCTGGAGACAGTCCTGGAGACTGAAGTAATTTATTTACTCATAGAACAAGCACAAACCCTACAAGCACCTACGCCAGGAGCCCAGTTAAAATCCTCTTGGACCTGACCTGGAGAGACACCCCACAGAGGTGAAACAGGGTGCTGTGGTTCCCATTGCACTGGGGATATTTGTTTTCCCTTTCTTTAAACTTCTTTTTTTTTTTTTTTTTTTGTTT
>WEIU01016489.1:246719-417775 GCA_013389925.1 Aegithalos caudatus
TTTTTAAAGAAAGAGAGTGTGTGAGAAGTTTTCCATCCAGCAGCAGTTCAGAGAATTCTTCATTAACGTGATGTGAAATTCTGCCTGCTTTGAATGAAGCATCGGACCCCCCTGAGATCACTGATGTGGATTCAGGTCTTTGTTACTAAGCAAACAGCTAAGTTTGGAACCTTGAAAAAAGTGGGGGAAAAAACAGGATATGAATGCACACAGACAGCAAATGCAGAAATAACAGCCACATTCAGGAGAATAGGAGTTACTGTCTGGATTTATGTAGTGTGATGTACCAATGTGTATAATGAAGTGGACAATCTAATGACTCAGAGTGCTAAAAAGGAGGGAAAATATAAATCCACAGAAGACACAAGATAGACTTTCAAGATTAATGGGGATAAGCCAAACATTCCAGATGTTCTAGTCCTGGGTTCTTGTCTCTATGCTACAGAAAATCACCTTTCCCAAGGAAAAAAAACACCATTTGTCTTTCAACCTGCACTTTTGTCCCCATTACCACTCATGAATAGTCAATTTTCATCTATCTGCCTTTATTTGCACGTATAATCAAAATGAAAGAGCAAATGTCCTTTGTATATAAAACATTTTAATAAGTGTCTCTGAAGACAAAGTACTATAGAGGCATCCATAGTATGTAATTTATCAAGATGAAGCAAAACTATTATTTTTTTTTCCTTAACTGCTGTTTAAATTATACAAAAGTACTCATATCAGTTCTAAAGCTGCCACTGCCACCATTTTTCTTTAGCTGTAAAACCACATTAGCACAGCTAACTGCATACCCTATTTACTGGACAAAATTTACTGTTCTAATTACTGGACCTGCTACAGCTCGTGGAAAATAAGAGTTATTGGGTTTTGCTCTGAAGAGGAAAGCTGTTCAAAAACAAGGTAACAGTGGGATACGAGAGAGACCAGGAATCTGATGAGTCCATAACTTGCTGTTACTATGGAAATCAAAGATTATAACAAAATATTCCCATTTTAATTGTGATCCCTAGAGGACTGCCATCCCTAAATTGATCCTAATTTTAAATTCAAGATTGTTTAAAATTACTAATTTAGCCACAAAACAGTCACCTAGAAAGTCTCAGAGGAGCCTCATTTGTTCACATGCCCCCAACACTAGGACTGAGTGGGAAATACCAAGCAGCACAGCTCCAGCTGCTGCAAACCCATCACTCCCCTTCACCAAATACCTGGACTCCAGCATGTGAATGTGCTAAATTCTGAAGTTCAGTGCTCAAAAACAAAGGGCTGTCCTCTGTGTTAATATCAGGAATCCAAACTCTCAGAACACGCTGCATTAGCTCTATCTATGTTTTCCAAAGCCCCTTTTGGACAGGGCTGAATAGCACAGGAATGTTCAATCACACTGCAAGGTGGTCCAGCCCCACAGCTCAGCAGCATTTGCAAAACCAAAGTGTTCAGAACATGAACTGAACACAGGACATGGCAACTTGGAAGATTAAAAGGAAAGTAAAAACTTCAGCACTGAGTTTCAAGAGTTGCCTGCTTAGCCTGGAATTTCTGGAAAGTGTGAAAATAAGTTCTTAATCACTGTCAAAACTACACTTTTATTTTAAACAGAAATCTAGGAATTTTTTTTGCATGGCCTGCACTATCCCTTCTATTCGGCCTCGAGAATTCTCTGTGGCAAATCTGAAATCCCATCCTGTCATGTTTGGTCCTTTTGTAATAGGAAAAAACAAACAAACAACAACAACAAAAAAAAAAACCAAACTAGCTCAGAAGCTGAAGTAAGTTACATGAAAACATTTTTTATAGAAAGTCCATGGTAAACAGACTTATGTAGGAAGCAAGATCTCAGAAGTGCCTTGAGTCTCACATGGCTGCGGTGAGCAGTGCCTGATGCTGCCAGGGACATCCTTGGCACAGGAGCCCTGAGGGGACACCAGCTCCTAATTTAAGTGACTTAAATTGCAGACAAACCTTTAAGGAAAGACCTTCCTTTGGTTTTTCATTCCTTTTGTACTCTATTTCCAGATTTGCAGTGGGAAGGCAGCACTGTTCTTTGTGATATTTTACTGACTCTTCCTTAATCAGGCAGAGCAAGGGGGGAGATCTCAGCGTGACCTGCCACCACATTCCTTGGGAGCAGGGGCTTTCAGCAGGTCCCCGGAGTGATTTATAATCCCAGCATGTCTGGGGACTGCCCCAGGGTGAGGAGAGCTTTTCCTAACAAATTGCAGAGCACTGAGGGGCTTGGCAAAGCCCCTGAGTCAGGTCAGTGCTGTGGCACCTCCAGGGCAGTGGCAGCCAGCACCATGCCAGGAGCAGCCTGTTGGAGGGGGAGCATTGTGATTTTGTAGCTATTTATGCATGTGGTTACCACATTGGAAGCTCAGCTTCCCACACAGCCATCATTCACTGCTACAGAAAGTCCCAGGCCAGCTTTAGGTCTCCCATCTTTGTCTGCCCCAGATGGAATTCGGTGAGGATGCGGAGCCAAGAATGTGCAAACAGTGTGCCTGGCTCTGCTTCCCATCCCTGCATTTCAGCAGAGATGCTGAGAGACAAACAGCCCTGCTCGGAATCGAGGCCCATAACAAATGTTTTGCAAGTACATCATTGTTCCCCATTAAAGAAAACCCCGATTTCATTTTTAAAATCCTGAAAACGCAAAATCCTGAACTGTGTTTTTCAGAGGAGCAGTTAAGAAGAAGTTTAATAAGTTAGCTTCCAAATAAAATAAAGAAACCAGCCTTTATTAAATTATATGGAAGGGGGTCAGAGATTAAAAATCCTCTGCCTCTCATTATTAGACTTGAGATGACAGATTCATTCCAGAGCACAGAAGGAAATATATTATCCCAAAACAGGATATGAAGTTCAGTCCCAGTAGATTAGTCCCTGTTAAGTAAATTTATTGTCCGATCTTTTAACTCTCCACCAAACTGCTACCCAAGATTCTCTTCCCTAACAGTATTAAAACCCCTTTTCTTCTGTTCCTTTCCCCTCCCTTTACCCCCAGAGCCCCCCAAAATCCAGCTCCTGGTCTCCTTCCCATCAGGGCTCTCTCTGATGGTGCAGGAACCTCCCAGAAAAACAAGAAGGGAAGGGAGGAGGAGGCAAAGGACTGACACCCACTAATAAAAGCAGGCTGTGCTCTGGAGTGCTGGGCAGAGGAGGAAAGCAGGATAAATGTTCCCCTTGGTTCAGAGAGCAGCAGCAGCAGGCCTGTGGTGCCTCTGCCTGTGTGTTTGTGTGTGTTGTGCCTGGTAACCACTCTGTAATTTGGGTACAGGCATTGAGGGAAACCTTCAAAAGAGCCCTGCTCACTCTGGTACGTTCTGGGAAGAATTAAATGTGCTGTGTGAGGTTAGCAGGCACATCAAACAAAGAGCAACTTTATCCCTGCTCTGTTTACCAAGGCAGGAGCAATCTTCCATACAGTGATGCATTTCTAATACATTGTTTAGTCTGACTTTAGACTCCATGAAATTATTTGCAAAGACAGGGGTTCCCAAAAAATTCCAGTAGAAAAAGGCACTTTCCCTCATCCTCCCTTTCATTCCCTTCATTGCGTGAAATTTAATTGTATAATTAAATTGCATGGAAGAGCCACATTGTGACAAAGCCAAAATAACAACAAGTTATTTCTGAGTGCTGCAATTAGAAATATTTCTATCTGGGCTCTAAAATGTCACCTAGGATGACAAATATTTCACAAAGATGACAGGTAAAACATGCAAAACCCCTACTGCTTGATTCCTTCTCGTAGACTGCTTGTGTTTTCTTCCTCTAACAGTAAATTATAAAAATATTCCTATCAGGTACTTAAGCTCAGCACTTTGCATGTTTTCATGCAGGAGAGCTGTGATGTACCATCTTTAGACATGGGAAAATTGCAGAGAGCTTGGTCTCACCAACAGAGTGTGCTGTCAGTTCGTTATTAGATTGAGGGCAACACCATTAACAGAGAATTATTTTTTATTATTTTATCTGGTGATCTATTGCAATTACCCCATTCTATAATAAGATGTTTAAATAGCTATCTCCACTTAAACAATTGATTTTCACAGCATCTGCTGCAAAATGCTGTTCTTGGCTCCGTCCTGCCTGGCTGATGATGCACAGTGCTGAGCTGCACAACTGTTCCTGTGCAAACCCAGCTCTTATTTACTTTGGGGGTTTTCTGTTTCTCTTTAGACTCTGCGTGGGGAAGGCATGGGAATCACAAACAACACATTTGGCAGCTCTTCACATCACTGATGGTTCAAACAACCAGTCCTAGCCACAAAAGTACCCTAGTGTAGACTATTTTCTCCTCAAATTGAGTAATTTTAAGATGGTTACTTGCTCAACTTGCACCCTACCATTTCAGCTCATTGTATTTTCACGATGTACAACGTGCAAATATTTATTACTGAAATTTATTTCCAAAGCAATCGCTGTGGAACAAGTTCAGGATAAAAGATAGCCAAGAAAAGAATCTTGCTGTATTTTCTTTCTGTATACCTCCAGTTCTGTTTTAATTCTTTTTTAATATTTAAAGAGATCTTGAATAGATTTGATGTTATCGCAATGACAAAGTGTTCCTCAGATTCATTTTCAGGGAACTCTTAACACCACGGTCCAGCAAAAACAAGCTCTGTACTCTTCTCACTGCACTTCAATGCAAAGAAGACACACACAGAACAAAGCCTGAAGGTCTCCAGCCAGAAGCCTGCATAACCCATTATACTTATACTCCAACTTCCCTTTCCTTGGAAATTCATTCTTCAAGCAATCACACGTTTGTAAGTAACCAAAAATACATTTGTTTCTATTGATGTAAGGCACTCAGCAAGCGGCTTCCCCCCGGTCTGTGTGCTCAGGCTCAAAGAGTCATCTGGTGAAAGAGTCAGAGGGGCTACAAAGGAAACTGATCCAGCAGACATCTGTGCCTTGCTCCCGACGTGACACACAGGAGACACTGACATCTGCACAGAAATATTTATGGGCACACTCAGAAAAGGCTCTCACACACCGGGAGAGCTCCTGGGCGAGCGGCTGAGCTACTGCAGCGAGACCCTCTCAGCACAGCCCTCACTGCCTCTGATACACCTCGTGCTCATGGGCTCAGTCCCAAGAAATTCATGGCTCCATCCAAGGAAACTCATCCAGAGAACTAAAGGAATTGAATTCATCCACTGTTAATGTAAATAAGATGACATTAACACAAATTTAAAGCAAGCTACACACCAGGGATTTCTGGGGAAAGCACGCTATGGGCAGGGTCTGTCCCTGTCCAGATGTATCCAACAGCACCACACAGTTTGCCCAGATAGGAAAAATGTCTGAAATATTTATTTTTGCCAGATTAACACTCATCTACAAAAATTATATAAAAGGAAAACACAAATAAAGACAAGTCCACATGTCTGACTCCCTCTGCACCTCCCAGAACCAAGTCCCCCAGTCCTATTTCATGGCAGAACCTATAAAACAAATCATCATTTCCATTAATGTAAGCAAATGAAATTAATCTTCCGTGGAATTATAAATATTTGCTGAAGCTGATCATTTAATACAAGGATTCTCCAACTACCAGGGCAGGAGAACAAACAGTGATGATATTTAAGTAAAAATTCAGATGCACAACATTGTATTAAACACTGAACATCATTCACTTGTGCAGGATAAACAGTGCATGATCACTGATACTTTTATGCTCTATTAAACTGCATTCTCCAATGAGCATTGCACCACGGTTCAGAGGTGGCCAGAAATATTAACATGAGAACTATGGAATGTTTCAGTGTACACAGGCTGAAAGGTCTCCTTCCTGGGGCTGGCTGCTTCCAAAGGTGATGCTGATAGCAGCAGCTACCACTGAACCTCACAGCTGGAGTAACACCCAGCTCCTGGAGCCAAGTGAACACCACTAAAACTCAAATGGGATTTTCTCTACAAGTGTCACACCATCACCACAAGCAAAAATGAGCAAAAGAAAACAAAAAAAAAAAAAACAAACCACCAACTAAACCAAACCAAACCAAACCAAACCACAAGTTCAATGAAACTTCATTTTAAATCACTAATTCTACCCTTTCCTTTGGCAAAACTTGATTTTACTGCCTATTGTACCAGACTGCAACAATCTGAACAACAAAATATTGTCAAGGTGCAATTACGGCAAAAGCATTCAAGGTGACACATTAACATAGGAATGTGGCCTGAATATCACAAATTCTCACATCTCTCCATTTAATCCTACTGGAAACGATGAGTGTACAAAGAAAGAAAGAAATTCTGCAGTTACTTGCCTGCAGTTATTTGCCTCCCTGCACAATTAATCACGGAATGAGGCACCTGCTGGAATTCCAGGAGGCTGCTGTGTTCTGAGTGGCAGGAGGAGCGTGGTGTGAGGTTCACAGCCTGCACAGGGTCAGAGATGCCATTCCAGTGCTGTCATTCCAGTGCAATGCTCCTGCTAACGCTGGGCCTGTGCATTCCTTCCCCTGACTCAGTCAGAGCAGATAACCATCGGGCACTGCACTCATTCTTTAAACAACAGCTCCCAAAACAGATGGAGACAGCTTACGGAAAAACTGAAAGATGGATTGGAAACCTACTCCGAGAAAAGTTATCATCCTACTAGGTTTGGATTAAAAAATTGTATTTCATAATGAAATCCAAATGCCCTGAGAAAGCAAGGCACTAATCCTGCCTGAAAAGGGTTGCTTCAGAAATCAATTTCTGAGTTCAGATATTAATTAGTTCAGAAACTAATTGAAATCCCAGCGCATTACAAACCCAGATTCACTGGCCATTTCTGTTCCTCTCTGAATGAAAATGTGTCATTTTCAGGAGGGTCACAACAAAGCCAGCAAAGGAAAATGTAAGGAAATCTCTTCATACGATAAAAATGGAGTGACTAATGTGGATGACTCAGTTTAATTGCATGACTTTCAACTAAGTGTATTCACAGGGACTGAAATAACACTAAATTAAAAAGAGTATCTGGGAAAAATTACTTTGGATCACTAAAATACTTATGCCAGAAAAAAAATGTCTGGATTTTCAGAGCAGTATCTTGTTCACAGCTGCATCCAAAACCAGCAGAAATTTGGTTTGTGTCTCCTCCTACTCATCACCCAGGGCCCTACAGCCACAGGGCAGTCCAGAAGGGAAGGGAAGCCTGGATTGTCCCCAGTGTAAAACAGGGCCAGCTCCAAGGTCAGACATGGTGCTCATGGCTTTATCCTGTGTGGTCTGCAAACCCTCTGAGGATGGAGCCTGCACAGTCTGGGCACTCTGGGCTCCACAGCTCACCTGCTTCATGGAAAACTGGCTCCAGCTTATATCCAGATATTGAGATGCAGGATGCAGCCTCAGAGCTCCAAAGCATCCTGAAGATTATTCTGCTTTTGTAGTGAAATTCAGAAGCTGATTTTTCACATAGCATCTAACAGTATTTATTATGCTATGCTACTCACTGAACTTTGCTGTTACCTGTCTTCTGTGGAGAAGAAAAGCAGCTCATGGAGCCTTCAGGTGCCAGACCTGAAGCAATTTGGGATGGAGAACAGTTGGTGTAACAATAAGAGCTCAATTAGCACTAATTTGGGTCTACTTAACCTCTTCATATGGTTAAATAGAGAACAGAAACCCCAGATCTGTTATCTCTAGTCATCCCTGAGCACATGAAAAAAGAAATACCCATCATGTAAGCCAAGAGATTTCAGAGCCATCAGGAATGGCAGAATTCCCTGGTGAATTCCAGAGCCTTCTCAGTCATTCAGAAACACACACAACTCTGCACTAAGACCAAGATGGAGAAAAGGGAAAAATCCACCCTATGAGTCTATGAAATTCAGGAGTATGTGGTTATTGCCATAATATTATGCATTTATTTATAATTTTATTTTGTAAATATCACATATATTAAGTATCATTAAATTGCAATTCAGTTTTCTTTCAAACTCTTTTGAGATGCTAAAGTATCTGACATTATTCGACTGAATTATGAAGCAGCTTTATTTTCCCCCTCTTAATAGCTACCAAAACTTGGAAACACTCACCATTTCAGAATGAATAATTAAAATCATTTGAATGCAGCAACATACGAGAAATCCACAACCATAAACTCACAATCCTCACTGCTATCACATTTGGCTGTGTGTACTGAAATGTAAAATAATGAAATTGGGAATGAGATCATAAATTCAGTAACAAGTATAATTGCTAGTCCTACAGAAAACTATTAGAGTAGTAGGTTAATTTTCTTGTCATTCCCATTCTGCATTAAGCAAAAGAAAGAAAAAATAAAATGCAATCAATGTAATGATTTTTGCAACAAGCATCTAATTGATTTTTCTGCCACTACTATAATTTACAAATAGTCCTGCAGTAATTGTTTGGTTTAACGGGATATATCAAACAAGTGTTCTGATAGTGATATTAATTATGACACATTTTACCCATAGAGAAATTATTTAAAGACAAACAATGAATTCAATAAATGAAACACATCTTACAATAAAAATTTACATACACTAGTAATACAAAGGGAAAATAATGCCAATTAGTCTGTTCTAATTCTTGATGTCACTCTCATCTCACTGAAATTTCAGGGAGCATCAGCAGGCAATACAAATCAAGCAGTTCATAGGTCAGCACACTTTCAGGAAACACACTTTCTTTTCAGGTTTCAAGAAATAATTTTCCTTTTTAATGTGAGCATGCATAATCCATGACTCTCCATCCATTTTATTGCTCTTCCAAGAAAAGCCAAACCATTGCACCATCATTCCTTCACTCCTTACTGGGGTATTTGCACCAGGAGCTGGGGCAGCCCTTGCCTGCACCCAGCTCTGCAGGACACACTGAGCAGAGGTGACAAATGCACAAACCCCTGAAAGCAGCCAATTCCTGGGCTCACTGCCTCCAGTCCAGCCCTGCCCCCTCAGCTGTGCTGCCCTGCTCCACACACCTCCCACAGCCCAGGGACCCTGCTTGGTTCTGCCATCACCATTTATTTGCCATGTCCTGGAAGAGATCTTCTGTGCCTTGAGCCTGAGAATGAGCAATGCTCATGAACAATGGAAATTTCTCATCAGTGACTGAAATACAGATCTTCAGAGAGACTTGGATCCCTGCCACATGAAGGAATTATTTTTCTTAACTGGCTGAGAATTATTTATTAATTCTGAGCTGAAGCAATGAAATTTTAGGTCTTCACACAGAAAAGTACTGGTGTCTGGTTTCTCTCAATATTTATTCAGTGAGGTTATTGCCACCACTGAAAGCAAAAAATGATACATTTCTGTTGGTTTTACCTCCTTTCTCTAGCACCTGGTGGTCTGAGACACGACATGGGCAAGGCACCCTCTGATCAGCAGGGATGTCAATTGTTGGGGGCCACCTGTTAATTAGGAACATTTATCATTCCAGAGCTCCAGATCTCTCCCTGCTGGAGCCCCTCTGGAAGGATAATCAAGCTTGCTCCTGATAATTGCAATGTTCTGCAAGGAAAGGACAGATGGTGTCTTTTCCATCAGAATCAGCAGCTGGTGATTATTCAGTTCTGCTCATTCTGGATTTCAAACCCCTCCAATGCTACCTGCCTGCTAGGATCTGAGGACACCTGAGTCAGGTGCTCAATCTGTGGCTGGAGCAGTGTATACATTCAAAAGAAAGATTTCAATAGACTTTTGCTCCAAAACTTCTTGAAATGGTGACAGTGAGGTGTTTATGCTCCCATAAGTAAGAAGTTACAAAACAGAACCTGGTATTTGATGCTGACCTGTCAAACAACCAAGGAGCTGCCTGCAAGTCCAACCAATTTTAATTACATGAGCAGACTTGCTATCCAAGCTGGCCTCAGACTTGGAATTATATCATCTATTATGTCAAGAACATCAACATCTTTCTAGTTTCACATTTCTCAACTTCCCAATTCAGCCAATAACATGAAAGAACATTGAATTTACCAAACAACTGGGGCAATCCCAAGGAAAAATGATGACTCTGAGCTGCAGGCTAACCTCAGAGATTCAGTTTTGCTTACCTTAAATGCATCTGAGATGCTTCTCATGATACTTTGCTATAAACAAATAACTTTTCCAATTGCATTATGTTTATACCCAAACCCTGACCCCTTGTAGCCCATAATAATTACAGTGCCCTATGATCATTAGAGAACTGCAATAATCATAGCACTGCATCTTCTCAAAAGGGTAAGAGAAGTTATCATCCAAGTGTGGACCATATTTGTGGAAAACACCTGAGAGAAAACACATCCAGCTCTGGTTCCACAAGTTGTTTTTTTTTAAAGAACCCTAGGGTTTTGTATCCCAGACCCATTCCTTGAATATATAAATACATAAATACACTGGCAATGGCTGCACACACAGCCAGCCCAGAGCAACACTGAGCCAAATGCTGCACCAGCAGCAATGGCACAGAACATGAAATCACTGTCAGAATGGTTCAAATGACCCTTTTTTAAAATTCACAATCACATTTTATTTTTCCTTCAGAAAAAAAAAAAAACAAAAAACAAAAAACAAAACAAAACAAAACAAAAAAAAAAAANAAAAAAAAAAAAAAAAAAAAAAAAAAAAAAAAAAAAAAACAAACAAAAAAACAACCTAAAAAAAACCCCCACCAAAAAACAACAACAACAACAAAAAACCAACCTTGTAATTTTAAAAACATACTCTTGAAATAAACCATTTTGGCAAACCACAGATTTCCTGACTCAGTTTTGTAAAATCCAAGCATTGAATGTCACACCTTTTTTCAGACAGTGAGACAGATATAAAAATGCAAGAATAGAATAAAAATTGTTTGTGAAAACAGCTCCATTTCTCTCAGGGAAAACCCTTCCAACACATCTGCCCGTCTACTTACACAAGATGAGAATAAAATCTTCAGCTGGTGCAGGGAAAAACATTTTGTGAGATTATTCTACACAAATAAGATGTCTTCAGAGATTCCTGGACACAGGAAGGTAAATAATTGTCCCTGATCCCCCTTTGAGATCCAACCTTTGGTTGCTTTGGCAGCCTGCTGACTGAGAGCAACTGAGACAAAAAGTTCTGAACTTTACAGCAATAGCCAAGTGTGCTTCAGCCAGTGCTCACTCTCATTGCTATTGAGAAATCCCTGAGAAAACTGCATGGATTCTGCAATGTGGAAAACACCTGACAGAAAACACATTCAGCTCTGGTTCCACAAGTTTGGGGTGTTTTTTTAAAGAACCCTGGGTTTTTTTATTCCAGGTCCATTCTTTGGTACCCACTGGCAATGGCTGCACACACAGCCAACCAAATTTGTCCAAATTTAACAGTTTTTACTGACTGTTTCTTCCCAATAAGAACACACAATTTCCCTCTTTTTAGAAAATATGTCCGATCAATACAAAGAATTTATTTTGGCAAACACAGACTTTAAGCAAAAGTTTTTCCTTTTGTACAGGAATAACTAACTTGGTTCTTTAATCAGTTCACTAGAAAGTGAGTGTTACTGACTGACTGCAGCAGCTAACAAGTGAAATACAGTAAACAGGCCCATCAATAGAGGACAATCAATACAATTAAATTTTCCCAATATTTTCTTGAAAATGTAATGCAGGAGGGAAGGAAATTTTGTTGTTAAGAAGGACTGCTGAAATACTTATTGAACCAACAACTGGTTTTGTTTACTAAGCTAAATGGCTCCTTCACATATGTTTTAATGAAGTCTAGCTGCATGCTAATTACACCTATCTGGTTTGCATTACCCAGTTAGCATTTCTTCCATGCACATCAGCAGAGACTGCCCTCGTTAATTCATAATACTTCACCCACAAATGTTAGTGATCACATCAAAAACCCACATTGACACTATCTGACATTGACCATTTCACTGCTCACTGAATGTCTGAGTGTCTTCATCCCCTGCACCTGATGAAGAGCTAGCTCAGCAGAGTCTGGACACGCTCACAGCAGCTGCAGTGCTGAGAAGCTGCCCTGCAGCAACACCCTGGGGTCCCCCTTCCCTTTGATAGCAGCGTGGCACCACAAGTTATCCCACCAAAGATCAACTTATTGTATTTATATAGTCTTTCCCTTTTCAAGCCAAAGTTAAATGAAGTTGATGGCAGCATCTACAGGACAACCCGTAGTCACAGCCTTAAAGGATTAGAAGAAGCCATTGTTTTCATGTCAGACATGTTTTTATAATACAGACCATGTCTATTCTTGTTATTTCATTTTCATCATCACACCAGCTTTTCAGCAGTCAGCCGACCCTTTCCAACACCACAGTTTTAAAGGCTCATAAACATTATCTTTATTATATTAAGAGAGATTCAAAAATTGTAAAACAGATGTGAAGTGGCTGCTGCCAAGAGCCTACACAGTGTGATTCAATAGGATGTGGGTGCTGTAATGTGCTCAAGAAAATCGTTCTAAAACTCTGAGTTCAACTTGCCGAACAATCATTTTCATCTAGGAAAACAAAAGCTTAAAATAAACCAAGAACTCCCATCTGCACAGGACTAAGAGTGATCCAATGACCTGACTGCAGACCCTGCACAAAGATGCTTCCATTGACAGGATCTGCAGACAAAGGAGCAATGAAAAAACAAGGGTGACTCTTTGTCTTTGCTTCTAAGGGAGCTGTGTAATGGAACAGCATCTATCAGATGTCTCCTGGTGAAGAGAGAACACACAAATCCCACCATTCACTGTGTGTAGTAGCTACAAGTTGGCCAAGTTTTCCCTTCACCCCACTGGCAGGCTCGTGGGAGCTGAAATTCCTGCCAGGTACCTGCCAGCCACGAGCCCACTGCAGCAGATCAGCTTTTCCCATGTGCTGCTCACATTTCCCTGCCTCCCTCCCTGGGATTTGTAGAAGCTCCTTCCTTCAGCTGCTCCTGGAGCTCTCATGGCTTTTTCTCCTCACCATTTGGAGCTAAGTCAACGCTTTTCCCACAACACAGAATTGATCCATGTGGCATCAGGATTTCTTTTTCCATGTCCTCTCAGCAGCCAGTAGCTTTCTGTCTCTAACTTTTCATGCAAAATCCCTCTGTGGTGATATCTGCAGGAGTTTTTCTGCACGTGTCTCTTGGAATTAACCACATTCATCTGTAGGTGGTCGGCTTAATTTCTGAAACAGTTGAGAACTTTATATATAAAGTTATATATTATATAAACAAATACAGGGTAGTCTCAAGAAGTAGGCTTTCCCCAGATAAGGAAAAGGCTGATCTTGGTTATTGGGGATTTTTGTTTTCCTCAGCAGAATCCTAGAGTGTATGTTCATAGACAGGGAACATTTTCAGTGGGTGTCCAGGAGGACAGATGGTCTGCTCTGTGGAGCACCCTCCAGACACCCTGTGACACCAAAGGCAGCTTTCATTTCTTATTTAAAACCTAAGCAAACAGCAACATAAAATCCCGATATAACAAACTCACTGTGCAAGTAGGGATGTGCCTGAAGCAAAATTTCCTGATTTCCCTGAAAACATGCATTTTGCTCTTTGGACTGAAGCCATCTCTTTTTCTGTTGGCTCTGCCCCCTCAGGGCCATGCACCATTCAGCTGAATAACTGTAAGGTTCTCACTTGCAGGCAAGTAGGAAGGAGTTTAATGAATCACAACATTTTGTTCATATTTTGCTTGGAGGAAGCATTTTCCACATTTTCTCCCTCTTAGTGGAGTTCAGAGAAATTCCACCCAAACTCAGTATAACTGCTTTATTGAGACCAAAAGTTCACTGTCAGATCCCTGGGTTTCCCTACCAACCAAAAGGAAAGAGAAAAGGGGGCAGGGGAAATAAATGTTTCTGTGGAGTGAATTAAACTAACGAGCTTGCTTAGGCTTCCTCAGGTTCCTCCAGAGGCCTATGAAGAGCAAGGCTGTGAATGGTGCTCGTGCACATGGACAATCACAGCTCACATGCTCTGGAATGTTCTTTCACCTATTAAAAAATTCCTCTGAAATTCCTCCTCAGTGATACAGGATTCACTGGCACTCCAAATTCCTCTCTTCAATGACAAGGAGAGAGATTTGTGGAGGAGAACAGCTCCAGTGACACAGCCCTTGCCAAATCCTTTTGTCATCTCAAGTAAAGGTTGGCAAACTGGAAATCCAAGCCTGGTTCCTTTCCATTGTTGCTTTGAGTCCTTTGCATTTTCTCCCCCTTGGTTCCAACAAGGGCAGGAGCAGAACTGGCATTTTGAGCCCCCCAAAATGGCTGTTTGAGGTAAACACGGCCAATGAGGAGCAAAACTCCAGTTTGACTGCTAAAATGGGAACTGGATTTATGGAAATAACTTCACAAAACAACAAAAGCACCTCAACAGTAAGAGGTCCCTTACTGTGGCTCAAAGGAGCTGGAGAAAAGCGAAATGTAGCACAAATTCACTGAAGAACTGGTGTAACCCTACTGACACAGAATGGAAAGGATGCAGAGATGTGTGTGGGTTACATATATACCTTTTCATAAAGAAATGTATTCACTTATTTTACTTCTTTCAAACTTTTAATTAAAAGTTCAGAAATGTGGAGCTTTAAACAGAGGAAATTAGCTCAAAGGCATGTTCATTTGTCATATAAAAGGGTCTTTCATTAATCCCTAATTAAATATTTCTCCACACTTAAACCAGTTAGACATACAAATAAAAATGAAAACACAAATATTTTCCACGGAAATGCTATATGCAGCTCAAAGAAAAAAGAAAGTGTCCAGTTCTACTTTTCCATCATTTTTTCTTCACTAATGCTTTTCCATCCAGGAAACAGCTCCTGAATGCCCTGCTGAACAATTTACTCCTCATTCCCAAAAGACATTAAAAAAACAAACAAGGAGGTATTTGCTACCTTAGAAATAGCTCTTCTTTCCAAAATTACTGCTATACTTTCAGGAAAAGTTCTTACACTATAGGAAAAGAAAGGATCATGACAGATGTATGTGGAAAAAATACAAAACCAAAGCTCAAGATGAGTGGAACAAAAGCTGCTGATGTTTACACATAATTCCTATATATATATGTTTTTAGATTTTTTTTTACAATAAGAATAATGAGCCTAAAAGAAGTAGAGAAGCTTCCAGGAAATTTGTGTCGCTAGTAACTTTTAAAGTTTCTCTTAATAAATGCACAGTAAGAGCAAAGTGCATTCAGTAGCAAAAAAGAAGATTAAAATACCAACCCTTCTTTCGCATTTTTCCATCTTGTTTTTACCTCAACACATCAAACAAACTACTTTAAAAGCATTATGAAGTTACCCAACAAACAAAATGCATGAAAAAACATGTTATAAAGAAATACATTATATACTCAGAGAACACCTTAGCATATGACTGGGGTAAAGGAAAATTTTTGCAATAAATTTGATGCAAAGAAAATTCACAAGTATAAACCAGTTTCATATTGTGAAAATAATGAGATGAAGAGACATCTCCAGCATGAGCCTCATCTCTCAACTTCTTTTGCTGCTTGTGGGTTGGTTTTTTTTCCTTTTTCCCCCTTTACTAAACTTTCATCTTGTACTTGCAATTCATGACATGGATTTTAGTAACTGGCAAAGCAATCTATGGCTGCTGCTCCCCCATTCTCATGTGCTGGCACAGAGCACTCAGTGTCACAGGGCACTCAAGTGTTAAGGGCTCTTGTGATGCCCCCTAAAATCAGTTAAAAGTAATTATGTTTTATAGGGAAACACAATTTTTGATTCTTTTCTTCTTTTGAAGGAAATATTTTTAATTTAAATACAAAGCTGAACTCATCAGGAACTGGAAGTGTAAATTTGTTCTGGTTTTCATTGCAAATTATGTATTCCAGTTCCTTCATCTGTCCATAAAAGAAAATCCATGTTCAGAAACACAGGTTTCCTAGTCTGTCCCTCCTGAAATTTTCCCAACTTCAGGAGTTGCAAACAGCAGAGAAAAGTAAAATTACTCCTCCTCTCTTCTATGCAGGGCCAGAGGACAGAGCAGCAGACACCTGTGAGCACACAGGGCTGGCCATGGCTGGATGTATTGACAAGCCAGAATCAATTCAACATTTTTTCCAGAAATTGTAGCATTTAAGAACTAAACCACATGCTGCTGTAAAGAAATCCAAGCCTTTGGTCTAGCCCTGTCCTTACTGTGGTCAGCTGGGAAGCCTGTCTCTAATCCAGCTCATTGTGTGTTCTCAGGCTCTTTTCTCTTAGAGAGGGGCACAATCTCACACTGCCTCCCACACCAGAGGAGATGGCAGGGCAAGCTGGGCTTCCACAGAAACCAAATCAAAATCCACCCACAGCATGACACAAGCAGCATTTCCTCAACCAGGCAGGGGGAACAGCAGTTTTATTTTAAATTAAATAATGTGCCAGCCTGCCCAGCCATCCTGCACACACGCCCGGGGGTGCCCAGCACAGGCAGGACGTGGCTCCACAGCACTGCACCACAACTGGGGGAATTCTCCTCCTCCACTCATCTCCCTCCCCATCCTCACATTTCCTGCATCACTTCTTTATTAACTTCTTCACAGATTTGCAATGTCTCTCCCTCTGTGGCACATCCCCAGCTGCTGGCACACCAGCCCCAGCTCACCAGGGCAGGGGGCTGAGCTCCCCCAGCCCCAGTGCAGGGTCCTGTTACAGGAAACTCTCACTGGCACTGCTGGGGCTGGGTAGTGCTGACTGATGAGCAGTGACAGCTCTTGTCAGAGTTTGGCACACATGGACTTGCAACAAAAGCAGAGGGAGACTGGGGAGGCACAGCAGCAATCAGTATTTAGACAAGAGTTATCAGATAATTCTATTTCCTGTGTTAGGGAGAATGTAGGAGTGTGTCCTGCAATCTGGCTTTAGCTAGCAGGCACCATCTCTTACTTAAATTTAAATCTATTGAAAGCTCCTTGAAATGTAACCAGAGATTGCACCAGAGGTTCAAGCCAGACAGGACTTCTTCTGGATATTTTTGAATGACATTTTTAAATGATTTCTGGCATTGCTGTGCCATTGGTAGCAACAGCAAGCCCAGAAATGGAAGCATCTAAGTAGATACAGGAAGAAAGCAGAAATGTTGCAAAGGATGAAAAAACACAACAGTGATGGGAGCCTTCCATGGAAACTGGAAAACATCAGGAGGCAGGGCAGAGCCACATCCAAGGCTACCTAGAACAGGATGGAATTGGCTACCTACAGCAGGGGCTGGATAAGGTTAAGAGAATAAAAGTGGGGTTTTATTGAAGGCCTTCAATCAGTTCACCTTGGGCAGTCAAAAGCCCCTGAGGGGATACACCCAAGGTGGGTGATGGTTGTGAGTTTTTCACCCAAAAGTTTGGTTCATTTACATATCAGGAGTTAATCCTCTGATTACAGCTTCATGTAATGAAGTCATAAAACCCCAATTTGCTCCCCCCAAATTAACTTTTGTTTATATTGTTGGGGGCCTGAGGCTGTAGGGTGTCCTTGAATTTCAGGCCAAGAGCAATTGTTTTGTCTGACCAACATGTGAAGACAGTTAACTTACACTCTGTATGGAATTGACAGTTATACCCTAAAGCAGTACAGGACTTGGAACATATAAAAGCAGCAGCTCTACACAGCCAGGCAGGGAACCCTCAAACAGAGGAACAGCAGTTCCCCCTGAGCAGAGGGAGGCACCTGGGCAATGTCAGCATCAGGGCTGCTCTGCACCACTGACCACAGCAGCCTCAAATGCAATGGCCTTGCAGGAACAGCAAGAATGTGCCTTAGTGGATTTTTTTGTTTAACTTCAGAGGCAGAAACTGCAGGAATGTAAGAAAAAGAGCACTTTGAATGCTCAAAAAGGAGTTCAAAGAGGCTGTTGACACACAAAGTCCATAGTGGGCAGCACAGAAACTATTTAAAGACACTGCACTGAAGATTCAAGAAAATATCAGGAAGAACTTCAAAAGGACCAAGAGAAAGTCATTGCTTTGGTTAATGACATCCCAAGGAATAAAAACATTTTACAAAAGCATCAAAAGGTCCAAATGGCACAGGAAGGACTACATAGTCCAACAGGTCAACTGCAAAAACACAACTAGGTGGGGGTAAATAAACCCCACAAAACCCACACTTGCAAAAGAACTCACAGAAATCCTCAAAAGCAATGAAATATTCATTTATCAGAAGGAAGCAAGAACCCTTGCAGAAAGCCTAAAGGACCACATGATAATAAAAGCATACATATGGCACTCAGAGATAATACCAGAACAAAACCAGAACAAACTTCCATTGTTTCCAGGCTCCTGCTGAAGGAGTTTTCATCTCAGGACACCTCTGCAAAGGAAAAAACAGCCTCCACATTGGAATGATGAGGTATGGCTCTTAATAAAACCCCAGCAGAGCTAATCAAATATTGAGAGGAGATTCAGGAAAAAAACATGACTCAAAAATTAATTCTCCCTTGACCAGAATTCTGTGTCACCTCTCTGTACCCACAGTGTGAGCAGGGGTACAGACCCAGCAGTACAAGTCCAAGTTCACACACATGATATAAACTGTGAAACCTCAGCCCAGCTCAGACCTTCAGGCACAATCAGGGCTCCCACCTGCAATCCTCTGATGCCCTCAGCAATGTCCTCCTGCCACATTTAAAGGCAAATGGGAGGAGGGACATCCACTCAAAGTGATGGCTAAAGCAGGAAATTCACCAAGTCAGCAAGCAGGGCAATATCTCATAGAGAACACATCAAATGCTGTGCACAGAAAATTGTAGGACTGACAAAGAATATTATTTGGTAGCCAAGTTTACATTATTTTCAATGTCACTTGTGTTCCTCAGATGCATCTGAAAATCCTGGGAGAACCCAGGAATGAAATACAGAAACAGAGGTGAACCTGAAAGATTCTGGGAAGAAGATACCAGAAATTTTGGTGACAAAAGGTTCAGCCAAATAAAGAAGATTTTAAGTTCAAGGGAATGATATTTAGCTTGACAATGCTTGAGATACTTAAAACAATTGGCACTGATGAGAATTAACTGAAAAGAATTTGTTGAATTTTATATTTGACTTCAGAAAAAGGTTCTCAAAAATTTATATAAATTAGTTACAAGCTGACTCAACAGATAACTTGTCATACTAAAAAAACCTCAAAACCCAAGAAACCAAACTTCCTTTTTACACAGAGAGGTTGACCTCAGTCAACCCAATCCAGCTGGCTGGATTTTTACTGACAACATGATTTGAATGACATATTCCTGCAGGTTTTGGTACCCAGAATTGCCAAATTATTCTATTTCCAAAATAACACTGCTAATACTTGAGTTTCACTGCCCAAAATCAAAAAGTAAAATGACAACACAGAAATATTTTACTGCTTTGAATGAGGATTGTGAGTTTTGGAAGCATTTCCTCTCCTGTACAAACCAGCCTGGCATGTTTTCCCTTCCATGAAAGTCATATTTTTCCAAGCCATACATGTAATAGAGGTGACACCATTTCTCTGTAGACACCCTCAGAGCAGCCAGGGATTCAGGTGCAAATCAATCAGCAGCTCATCTGACAAGTCAGTATGTACAGAAACCTTAGCACCCTGAAGCACAGGAAAATGCACCACTGCCAAACAGCCACGAGGTACATGAGAAACATGTGTGCCATTTAGTGCATTCATTCCTCCTTTCTTTTGCAATTTAATTCCCTGAGTTGTATGAATTGCATCAAAGGAAGTGCCAGAAACCTTAGCCGCCTTTTAGGCAAAGAACATGGAAAAATAATAACATCTATATTTTTTTCTACAGAAATTATTAAAAGCCCAAATCATAATCCAGTATTTTCCACAGATCATCTTGAACCGATTTCATCATTCCAAAGCAGGAGTGTAATCTTTGTGCCACTTGCAAATATTTAGGAAATGTTAGGGGAGAACATTTGTTTGATTTCCATTCCGTGGGGACTTACACCACTGCTGTGTGTTCAGTGCACACCAATTTGCACATTAACATGCAGTGACTACAGAGAAAGCAAGGAAAACTGAAAAGCTGCCTAGATTCTTTTCCTACCCTCATGCTTTGCTGCTGAGAAAATCACTGGGTCTGGCTTTGGGCCTGGCAATTGTCTGTCAGATTAATCAAAAGGAACCACAGAGGTGCTGGAGTTGAGCAACACCAACAGGGGAGCCCCTGGGGCCTCTTCCAAGTACAGCAGGAATAAATAGGAAGAGTTAATATTGCAGGAATATGCCAAGTTTGCAACCAGTAAGTAGCCAACACCTTGCCAGTCCCAGCCCTGCCATCTCCCTGGAAGGTGCCTCCACTGCAGTGATCCCATCACGTGCCTGGGGAGGTTCCTCAGTCAAAAAACATAACAGCCTCTAATCACTCCTGGCTTTAACACAACATCATATGGACTGACATTTGCACTGAAAAATTCCCTTTTTCTCATTTGTTTCTTTCACACAATACCTACAATATGCTACTTTGAGCATAGCTTTGGTATAAAGGCTGTCACCAATAAGACCTCTAATTATGGCCTACAATAACCCTTCATTGAGGCCATGTCTATAGAAAATGCAATTTTTTACTTAGTTACTGACACAACTGAGGAAAAAAATAAAACTATTTGTGTTTATTCCAGTGGTATTAAGCCTTCTAGCTCATATTTTTAGCTTTTGCAGTTATAGCATAGAAACGCTTAGCTAGGGTAACATTATTATTTGCTTGCAGACATTTAAAAGATATTTTCATTACTTTTCTAGTGGGAATACAAACATCATATAAAACTATGGGACAAAAATATTTCATATGTTCTGCAGTCACTGGTGCAGAAGCATGATCAATAATGCAAGAACAGCAAAGATTGTTCTCTTTCTATACAACATTTAAGCATTCCAGTTTCAGGAAGTGCCCTAATCATAATCCATACAATGCTGTAGGAGTACAAAAGTGAGATTAGAAAGGATGTCTACAAACTAGTTTTACATTTTGGTCTAAAACAGGCTGAGATATCTTCCATAAAAACACTAACCATCAATTAGATTTACCACAAATGTCAAACATATGTTTAAGCCAAACCAAATCCTATCACAAGTGTGTTAAAACTTGGGAGCAAACCAGTCCAATTTCATGTAAAACTTCATCCACACAACTTGTGATGCTTGCCTGAAGGAGCTCAGTAAATGCATAAGAACAGTTTATAGCAAGTTAATGGGAAGCATAGCAAATTCTCCCAATCCCAGCTTTAAAGGCCATTTCCACAGAGGGACTTTAAAAATCCATGTTTTCTCAGGGAGAACCTGTGTGTGCTGGTGCTCTGGTGCTGGCAGGGCTTTTGCACTGCTTCATTTGATAGAAGAGCAGGAGTTCATGAGTAGCAGCAGTGCCAATCCAGAACACAAAGTGGGTTCATGCTCAGAGATGGTGATGCTGATAAAGCCACTCACACAGGGTGCCCGGGAGCCCACAGCCAAATTTTACCAGTGCCTTCACTCTCTGCCACTCTGAGTTTTCTCTGTGGAAAAGTGAAGTACACAGGTGATGTGTCACTCCAACCTAAAGCTATTGCAGAAATGGCTGAGAAAATACATGAGCACTTAAACAAGTTATTTGAGATAAAATTTTGCAAGTTGCAAGTCCTCAGCATCAGCTGCTCATTTTTCTTCTTTTAGGAAGCATTAGAAATATTTGGTTTCCATACCATTCCCACTGCAAACCAACTATTTTCTCAGTGCCAGATCCAACATTCCTCGCAGCTTTTGAGGATTAAGTCACTTTGACTCTTTATCCCACACATGAAAAATAAAACCAAAATTAGCATAGCAAGCCAAGAAATCAATATTTTAGATAAAGCCTTATGAATGATGCAGAGAAAAAATAAAGTGCAAAAGTAAATTTCAATAATACATTAAAATTACATTTCAATGTTCTGGTAATTGCACATTCATGCTTAGCAAAACATTTCTCCTAGATACTCTTCAAACCCCATCCTGGAAACAGTTGTGGTCTAAGAATCTCCAAAGTCCCACAAATGGGGACTTGGCTTTGTGCATTGTTTATGAAAGATAATGATAGTCAGCTAATTGTTCAACAGTATCAAACACAGAACTAAAAAATTATTAGTTAGAACGCTAAGAAAAGGTCCTATTATTGATTTTTAACCCCCTTATTCACCGAACTTTTTTCAGCCTGGGCACTTTTAAGCATTTTCAAGCTTCTTACATCCATTAGAGCTTTGAAGCCTCCTCTTCCAAGCTTTATTCATAGGCAATGCTTTGATTCTAGGGAGGAGAATTTTATGAACATTACTTCAGTGAGATTAGAATTAATATCCCTGGATGGCTTTTAGCAATAGTTATCCTTTTCTGCTCTGGTGCAGAGAGAGCTGTGGCTGAAGCTCATGGAGCTGACCCGTCCCACAGCCAGAACTGGCAGCAGGAGGATTTGGGATCACAGGGATACAGTCCCTCAGCACCTGTGAGCACCTGGTTGGGTTCTGTCCTTTCCTTCTGGGGCCAAGAATGAGAGGTGAGTTCTTTCTGCTGCATTCCTGGCATTCCAAGGGTGACCCTGTGTGAAATCAAGGTATGGGACTGTGATATGGTGACATCTGCCTGGATTGTGGGGCTGGTCACTTCAGAACCCTGACTCTGCTTTTGTCACTCAGTGTCCCAGACCCTTTCTCTATTTTTACCCAGACACAGTTACAACTTCATATTGAACTACAAGACTGTTTCAACCACACACAAACCTATGAAGTTAACATGGGATTCTGCAGTTCTAATGGCTCATTAAAGTGAATATCAGGGTACCAGCCATGTCTTCAAGCTTAACACCCATGGCTTATTATTAAAAAAGCTACAATACATATAATAAAAGAGAAAAAGAGAGAAAGAGAGAGAGAAAGAGAGAGAGAAAGAGAGAGAGAAAGAGAGAGAGAAAGAGAAGAAAAAGAGAAAGCCCTCAAAACACATTGATTCAGAGGGACCACCTGTTGCTAATAATACTTAAATTCAAATACCTCATGCAGTGTTCTGCTGTTATTCTGCTAAAACCCAAAAGAAGCAAACACATTTCACACAAACAGCCTTTGCCAGCTGAAGGTCTCATGAACAGGCTGCACAGGAGATAATTAAACAGATACTCCCAGAAAGATACTGAAGATGATACTGCCATAGAAAACCAACCTGGCAGCTGGAAGACACCCCTGCTTCATCTGGGATACTGTAATGGAGCTGTTGAGCAAGGTGCACTTGCTGCTGTGACAGTGTGACTGTTAGGGACCTACAGCACAGTCACTGCTCACCTGTGGTTATCAAGGGCTGACTTCCAAAGGAAATCACACACAGATTCTTGTTTCTCTTTCATCTGAGCAGGAGAGGCTGCTGGCCTTTCCCACCACCAAACTGAGCAACCTGCTCAGAAAGGGGAAGGAAAACCCGTGTTGGACAGGGGAGCACGTGGAAGAACAGCTTCAGCCAATTCCTGACCTTAGCCTGCTGTGGGTGAGGGATAACACATTTTCACTGCAACAACTCTGATCCACGAGCACACTGCTCAGCTCCAAGCCAGTTGTGTGCTGCCAGAGTCAATTCATGTTACACGTGCTGCTCCAGCGCTGGGAGAAGACAGGCTCCAAATGTTCCAGATGAAACAAAGCCTTCTTGTACAGAGAGAGTTTGATGTGAGCATCGGGAGAAAGGGAGAAAGCAACACCCTTCCTCATAAATCAGAGACCCTAACATTTGGAAATTGCCTCTGCTTTAACAGGGATTACCAGATTTGTTGCCATATGCTCAGTGAGTCACTGATCTCTTGAATAAGGCAAAGGACCTACTGGAAGCAGGAAAAGAAAGGCAGAGGAAATGCAGTATGATTTTTCTCTCTCTACACTCCTACTGAAATCTTTTCTCTTTCCTGATGAAACTGAGGTTTCAAATTAAATAATGACCATTTTTCACTAGGACATCTGAAGAGCACTAAGCCTTCATCATGATCACTGTTTTCAAAGAAATTACAAATGAAAGCGTGATTCTCTTCTTCCAAATGTGTTTGCATCTGATTACTGGAAAGACTAACATTGTAAAATCAGATTCACAGAGGCCACTATACAGCATTTATAAGATGGGCAAAAACTAAGCTAGCATCATCTATAAACTTTCAGTCTTCACACCTCAGAAAAGGGGGGAAAGGCACTGAGACTGCCTTGTCTAGAAGTGTATAAAGATGCCACCAGGGGTTTGTGTGGCCATGGGCAAAGGCACAACATGGAAACCTTGTCCAGTGTTACAAGGGACACTTGCACAGCCCAGGTGGCTCAGGTGTGCTACAGGTCACAGGAGGTGGAAAACAATTATGCAGAAAATATAAAGGGCACAGCACAAGGAATGATACTTAAATTCTCAAAAATTAAGAAAGAAGAGCAAAGCAGCTGCTGGAACTCTCTTGGGGCACTGCTGCACACAACAGTTCTGTCTGCAGGGGTGGGCACGAGGATGAGGCAGACACCCCAGCACAGCTTCACTGGGCATGGCCAGAGGGGCATTCCAAACCCTGGGCATGGGCTGGACAGACATTTCCTCACTGGGCACAGGGCTGGACAGACATTTCCTCACTGGGCACAGGGCTGGACAGACATTTCCTCACTGGGCATGGGCTGGACAGACATTTCCTCACTGGGCATGGGCTGGACAGACATTTCCTCACTGGGCATGGGCTGGGCAGACATTTCCTCACTGGGCATGGGCTGGACAGACATTTCCACACTGGGCACAGGGCTGGGCAGACATTTCCTCACTGGGCACAGGGCTGGACAGACATTTCCACACCCTGGCCATGGGGCTGGACAGCCAAACCATCCCTGGTCCAAGGTGCTCTACTGCCTGTGAACTTCTGTACACAAAAGCAGCTCCATAAATCACCACCTGCCCATTAACTCACAGGGATTATTCTGGCATTTATCTGGTTTAATGGTCTAAGACCTGTTGCTTGCCATCACTGCCATTTCAGACACCCAGTCCTGAAGTCCTTTAAGGCAGTAGGTGTACTCCTTTTTAGAAACCTCACAGTGCATATCCTCTTTAAGACTGAAAGGTTAATTTGTTTGCCAGATCCAATGCATTTAAAAAATCTAAAAATAATCTCTTTTTCCCCTCAGCAGATATGCTTTGAGATGACTTAAAAACTGCATAAGAAAAAAGTGCATTGCTCATGAAGTAACTACCACTGCCTGGATGTGTTCTATGGGTCCATCCATTAAAACAACTCACCTTGGCTGTGGCAACACTCTTGGAGGATATTTAGAAAAATATTTCCCTGAAGGCACAGGTGCAAATAGCCAAAACAAAGGGCTGCAACCTAAATATTTAATGAATACAAAGCCACAGAAAAGAAGACTTCATTCACCCTATTTTTTCTGTCAATTTGATGAAGAAGAATAAACAAAAAACCTTTCGAATATTTAAGTATCAAATGCTGAATCATCCAGAAAATGAACAGCAATTTACAAGATAAATTTATAAATCACACAGATATTCTCATTTTGCATCAAGTAAAGTGAGGGCTGCTTTTGCTAATATGGATTCCTGTCAGGATTTCTATTTCCTCTCAGCAGTTTCTTTTTCCCATCTCAATCAATGAAATTTTACATACTGAAAACTTCTAAACTGATTTTTAATCCAAAAGAATATGAATCTTTAAAGCTGATGCTGATGTGAGACACAAACTGCTCACCTACTCTCATAAGTGGAAGAAGGAGGAAACAAACACTCACCACTTAGAGAAATAACACTCTTTTAGCATTAATTATTTACTATTGGCAGTCTAGGAGCCTTGCAGTGAAAGGTGTTCTTAATTACTGACTAGACAATGAAATATTCTCGTTGACAAGAATAAGATCCAATAGTTACCATTAGGTATTTGTGCTGCAATGTTAAAAATGATTGGGGTTTTTTTACAGGTTATATATTCGTTGCTGATTTTTTAAAATTTGGTTTGGGTTATTTGCTTCTTTTTGTTTGTTTTTGCACTTTTCCCCCTCCTTTTCCCCCCTTCTCTATTCTAGACATTTTTAATTTGTCCCTTTGGTTTGGGGTTTCTGCTTTGACTGTCCAGTGTCCCTTGTTTGGTCATTGTACCCAGCCTTGTGAGGGCTCCTGGGGGCTTTGGAGCAGCCCCAGGACCACTCCTGTGCCCCAGCCCTGTGCATGCTCCTGCTCCTTCCCACAGAGGGCAAACTCTGCTCTTCCCTTTCTCTTCCCCACTTAATGACAGCCCTCTCCTCACCCACCCCCACACAAGCTGCCCTCCTAATTAATTCCTTTGGCAGCACAGTTCTGCCTCTCCTGGCAGGTCTCAGGCTGAAGAATGGAGCAGCAGCAGCCCTACACCCCATGCAGGCCAGGGGGAACTGAGTTCCTCTCTCCTTTTGATGCCTTCTTGGTCACATGGACTTAAAACCAGGACATTTACAATTTAGGAAACCTGGAATCTGGGGATGCTACACGAAGCTCAGCTACACGAAACCGAGAAACACAAAGAAACCTCAAAGTCACAAGATCCCTAGAATGTCTTTATTTCTTGTTGTTTCTGGAAAAAGCAGGACTTGTTGGACTATTTTTGGTTCATCTTTTTGCTATGCCACGGACACCCGCTAAGACACAACGAGCTGGGGGGTTGACAAGCCCCTGAGTCAAAATGCTGACACTGATTTATGAGGCAGCAAGCCTTGCAAAGAGTCAGACTGTCCCCTTGTGAATTTTCTCTTAAGCCATGGAAAAATATAATTATAAGGAATATATGTTAGTAGGAAACTGTGGTCTGATGGTTCAATTACTGCTTTTACTATGGTGTGCTACCAGAGGACATCATCATATGTTAACATTTCAGCACGAGAATCAAAGTCATGTGACAAGCCTTACTTATACATTCTAATTATGCAATTAATAATCTTGATGGAACTGTTTTACCAATCACAGCAGATATTTGCCATTTGAACACCAGGGGACCACACAGAGGAATCTGTAATTCTGTAGGAAGCAGAAAACACCTTTCCCCTCTATAAGGAAAATACAGAGATGTGTGTTAAAACCATCTCATGTGGTCTGTGCAGGAGGTGGCTGCAGTAAAAACAACACAGCAGCTTCACATCCCCTTCCAGCCCATGCCCACCTGAGCTCCAGGGGAAAGCCCTGGTGCTCCTCAACAGCTCCTGTCTCAGGCCTTTTAGTTACTGGTCTAAAAAATATCAATATACAAGGAGGCAAAACCTTATGGTTTTAAATGTTGCTTGAAGCTTGTTTTGAACATCAGATGGGAGAACACACTGAGGTCAGTAAGAAAAAAGGGCAATTGTAACTCCACTGCTTATGAAAATCAGCTGCTGACTTCAGTTATTTGATAGGCAAGCAACCACTTTGTGCCCAGTTGAAAATAAATGTTGACACAGCAATGAAATTCTACCTGTGGATTACACAAATAGAACCTCCAGCACAGAAGAGGTAAAGCTCAAAGTAATCTGACCTTAGCAAAGGTCAGCAGGTAATAACCTCACACTGGAATGAGAAGAGCTGCAGCTGGAAGCCAAGACAGCAACAGGTAACTTTTAAAGAAAAGCCATAATGAAACCTGAGTATTCTTTTAGTAAAGAGTTCATTATAATCAGCATCAGCCACACTAGAGAAAGGTACAGGCAGCTGAAAACTCCTTTCTGCAGGTTATTTTTAAGCTCAAAGTATCTGTAAGATGCACTGAACAAACAGTGGCACCTGATTCAAATTTGCTTTAAAATATTTTCTCTTGGTATAAAGGTCAGCAGCAGAAAAACACAAAGCTGGTGCTGGCAGCTGGATTCTCCAGAGGCTTTGCAACTCACAGGTAGCCTGGTGCAGTCACTTGTGTGCATGTGATCCTCAAATCTCCATGGGCTCTGCTGATAGAGCCCACCAAAGTATTATTTTAGGTACACTGCTGGATTGCATAGGGATATTAAGATAATTCTGTTTAGTGAAATGACATGAAATTATCTAAATAATTATACACTCTTCCACTGATTCTAAATTGATAGGTCCTGGAATTTCCAACCACTGAAACAATTTGGTTGACCAAAGGACACTCCAGGTAGTAATTTTGCAGCATCCTAATTTAATATAGAGTCAAAATGAATAAGCAGCAGAGGAGGCTGGAGGCAAGTGTCAGTTAATCACTAATTTAAGAAGAGCAAAATCACAAGCAGTAACCAAAATCAAAAAAGCATGTTCATATGTGTACTGGCAGTAGTCCTACTATAGATCTGTTACATTTTGTGATGGAAAGTCATTTTAGATGCTATACAGTTTTAGATATCATTAAAAAAAAAAAAAAAAAAAAAAAAAAAAAAAAAAAAAAAAAAAAAAAAAAAAAAAAAGTGTGTTTCAAGCAGCAAAAGGATTGATTAAAGGCATATAAGGATCTCAGAGAAGAGAAATACCAGCTTTCCAATAATAAATAAAAACTAATGAGATTCAATCCAGGCAGATTCTGGATTCTGAAGAAAAAACTTGTTAAAGGTATAAAAAGTATTACTATATCTGTTTTGATTGATTTCAAAATCTGCAGTAGAGGAGTAGCAGAGGGGCAAAAAGATGATAAAGATGCAACAGATATGCCCCAGAGACTTAAGGCCATGGGAGAAATGTGGAAATAATTACACTAGAGTTCAGTAAGTTCCCACTCTGAAGCTTTCCCTTAAATCAGGTGGGAGCCAGAGGAAATGTCAGAAATGAAAAAGCAGGGGAAGAGGCTTTACAACACTGATAAAAATCACAGAAAGATCACCTGCAGTAGGCGTCATTCAAAGAGCAGCTGTGACTCAGAATGACAAATACCTTGGCTTTTTTGTTGTTTTTCACTACCTCGGGATAAGCTTCACATGTTACTCTACCCAGCTGCTTTTAGCTCTTTAAAATGAGCACAACATTTCTGTATTGACAACTACAGAGCTGGGGTGACTTCAGCAGAAAACAACCAGAAAGTGACACAGGCAAAGACAATATTCAGAAGCAATTCAAAGGAGAAAAGGAAATAGACTCCTGAAATCTTGGTATTTAATTGGGATTAACATCAACCAGGATTAAGACATATATTGACCTAATATAGTGAAAACCTGCTGGCATGGTGTCTATTGAATTCAGTCTTACCACAAGATTTAAAAAATGTATCTGAAGTAGCCATTAAGTCTATTATTCAAGGTGACTTCGCTGTTGCAGTGCGTTTTAATTTCTGAAAAACTTTTTGCAAAGTCCTTCACCAAAGACCCTTGCAAAGACTAAGCAGTCGTGGGATAAAAGGAAAGGGTCTCTGTGTGCATTAATAATATTAAAAAGTAAGGCACAGAAGCTGGGAATAAATGGGCAGCTCCCCACTGCTGGGGACTGGGCACTGGTGCTGATCAGTGTGTCCGTGGAACGAAGAGAGGACATGAGACAACAAGGATGGGGGATAATTCACACTTTCTTCAATGTTGTAAAAACAAGTTAATTGCTCAGGGCAGCAGGAAGCCTCCTCACACATAGGGACTATGATAAAGTGGAAAGTGCCTTTATCAAACCTCATAAAGCTCAGTGTGACACAACTCCAAACCCAAGACAAGAAAGCTGAAGAAATATGGAATGATCTCTGAACAAGGACAGAGCCAGCTGTGGTCTTCCAGCTTGGGAAGGCTGCACAATGGATACATTGAGACAACATGAAATATTAAGCAGAAAACAAGAACTATTTTTTATTGCTTCTCACATGTGGAGAATTAGAATACATCAAACAAAATCACCAGTGCATCTAAACAAAAGAGATATATTTTTTGATAAAGCACATAGTACCATAAAACTCCCTGCTAGAAGAGCCTGTGAAGATAAAATTAAAAAAAAAAAAAAAAACAACAAAACAAAACAAAAAAAAAACCTTGTTATTCTTACCAGGATGCAAATATTTGTGGAGAAAAAAACACAGATGGAAATCAAAACCCAAACCAAACTAAACCAATGAAACTTGCAGCTCCCATCTGTGTGTGGAACACCTTCAGTATCGTGTCTGTGGGTGCCAGCAGAGCCCCAGGCAGGTGCAAACAGAGCTCATGAACCCCAGTCTGACACACCAAACCCCTCTGGTCTGACCTGTGGGACAGTGCTCACTGCTGCTTGTGCACTAAACCTCACCCACACACAGCACCCCCAAAGCAGGATTTCAACAGGGTCACTTCAGCAAAACACAGTTCAAGTCACTTGCTGATTACTGAATACTTTTGACCCATAATTAATGTTAATACTTCAAAGTCAGCACTCTAAAAAGATTTTTTAAGTCTGGATAAGTGTGTTTTGAATGGTTTATTCTTTGAAAGAGCTAGTCCTGAGATGCCATAATGGTTTTATTTACAAATCAAAATACATGAAGATTTAACCAAGCTAACAACTTTTCTACCTGTATTTTCTATGTAACTCAAATTAGGGACAAATCTCTATGATTTTTCCTACTTTCACATCACCTACACAGTGAATCTACAAGCAGAGGGAATGTATAGCAGGGGTAACTTCAAATGCAATTTTTTTGTCCTCATGGTGGAATGAGTTATCCTAAATGTTCTGGAGCTGAATAGAACAAAGCTTCAAGGCTGAACTGTGAACTAAGGGAGACTCACTTCCAGCTGAAGGTCACACGGGGCAGATGTTGTTACACCTGGGAAGCTCCCATAAATCTCACCATGTGGAAGAAAAGGAAAATAAATTATTTTCCAATCAGTTTTTATTAAAGCACCATTCTGATCTCTTGGACCTGAGGTGCAAAGCTATCCATCGTCACTGTAGCTTAAAAATTGCAAATTACACACCAGGACTCCAAGCAGCTAAAGATAAAAAGAGACAAAGATGATCTTCAGATGGCAAAGGATAATATATCACAAGAGAAAAGCAAGGCAGACCAAAGGAACAGGAGGAAGGCATTTGAGGGACTTCTGAGGAACAGCACCCGCCCAGGTCAGTGTGACAGGAAACACAACAAGGAATAACTGCAGGGGCAGATGTGGAGGAGCACAAGTGAAGGACTCTGTAGGTGTTTACAGGGAGCTCAGTTCCTTCCCAGTGTAAGGGCAGCGTGGGAGGGGGGAACTTGTTTAAAAACTCCAAAACTCAGGGCAACAAAGTCTTGTTTCACAAGCTAAGTGGGTGATGGATTGCACCCTCACTTCTGAGGATGTTCTGCAGCTGAAGACAAACAGCTTCTGCACCACACACGTCCAGGGATTCCACCTCCTGTCACAGCAAATGAATTGTCACACCTGAGAGGCAGCACACTGACAATCACCTTTGCAGCAGTAGAGAACTGACAACACAAAGTCAAACCATGTTCCTCAGCCCAAGAAAAGTGAATGGTGCAAAATAAACATGGAAATATCCATCCAAATCAGCATTTATTCATATGAATGTAAGCAAAAGGCTGAATTTAAGAATTATACACACACATAATCAGGCTTAAGGATATCGCAGACGCAGCACCCAAGTCTGTTTGCCTTTTCTTTTTGACTTGGTAACACACAGTCTACAAATCCTGAACATGTGTTACACTGCAGGCTCTTTATAGAAGTAGGCAGGTAGCCTCCAAAACAATTTTTAAAATATTTTTATATATTTTTATTTTTAATCTGTAGCTGAAGGATATTCTCACATACAGAATCAAAGCTGAACACAGCTTATTATACCTTCCTACAGCTTGCAGGACTGGAGGATAGAGGTCTCTTTGGTTTCATAATTAAAACAGAAAGATGAACCCTTTCTTTCTGGAGTCTCAAATCCCAGCTCCAATTTCAAACCATTTACCTTGATGTTTATTAAAATCTCAACATGTCCAAAGTATAGAATTACTCAACACTCAGCAGCTGCTTGACCTCTCTCATTTAATCTCCTCCCTAGGTGAATACCCAAATTGAATTAAATGTTTACTAAATACATGACTCAGGGTGGAAACCTACGCCAGGTCTGAGCCTTTTGCTGTGAGGGATGTTGCTGGTGACCAGCAAAGAAGGAATTTGGTTTTCTTTACACCAGCAGGCAGTTCTGTGGTAAGAAATACAAAGCTGCCAAATTTATGGCAGAACAAGCAGAAGGAAAAATACTAAGAAGCTTAACAGATTCTCTTGGAATGTATTTAACTACCATATTTCCATCCTTTGTTATTTTGACTTTATATTAGCACTCTTCAATGCAGAAACACCTATAACTTCAATAGCAAACCTTCCAGAATGTACCAGCATCTGTATTTAGCTTGTTCCTATAACAGTGGCTCTGCCCAGGTCCAAGCCTTTGATATGGTTACTCATCCAATTAAATCTCAAGACTTTGCTACAACTTCTCTGATTTTCTTTTAACCTTTGAAATGAAGAAATACCAGCTCTGTGAGCTTGTGATTCTTGAGTTCACCAGCCAATTTGCTTCATTTAATCTAAATCTACACCTTGAGACAGAAAACTTCAGAGGTGATCTCAGCCATGCTTCCTTCCCACAAATGCAACCAACTCATGGAGATGAAAGCAACACAGAGTTACTTTTCACTGACAATGTTCTCATAACATGTTTGTTATAGAGCAAAATTGCAGACAGAACAGCTTCCTTTTGGTTTAATTCACTTTGCTACTTGCAGAATCACCTTCTGTGTGCTATGTTCAGGACAGGCTGGGCCATGCACATTATCATTTTTTCTTTTCTTTATCAATGGAAATATGTTATTCCACTCACTTTTTTTTTTTTTCCTCCAAGTGGCACTTGAAATCATAGAAGTGCAAATACTCACAGCTATCCTACCATATCCTTATTCATTCCTCAATTGCTATTAAAAAGGAACCAGTAGCTACATCAAAACCAACCAGAAAGTAATCTGATAGTACAGAAGCAGACCCAAATCCTGGCCTAGGTGCATCTCCTCTGGCAGGTAACAGTGATCCACACGCTGCCATCTATCAAGCCCTTTATTCTCTGTAGAGGCCAACAGCTATCCTCAAATAAAACCATGGTACTACCCTAATTTTCCCCTCAAAACAAATTAAATAACTGTTCTGTCCTTTGGTTTTTGAGCATTTCCCACTCTTGACTACAAAAGCCATACTCACAGCTTTCAGACAAGTTAACAGGCATAACTCCTTTCCCCAAAGCAAATTACAAGCTGGGTTGTACTCAAAGGTAGATTTATTTATAACATTAACAATATCGATGGAAAAAAACAGAATAGAAAATACCAGAATATAATAAAATTAATGCACCCTAACTAAATTAACTGAAAGAGGATCACCAACACCAGAGATTTGACATCACTTCCCAGCCAAATATTAAGCATCCATTTCTTACACAGCACCCCAAAATTCTTTAAGAAATAAAATTCACATCTCCAGTCAGAGACCCACTGAGCTCTTCTGTGTTCCTGCTGCAGCACATTGTCTATTGATTAAATTTAAATTAACACAGCAATGCCATTTACCTGACATTTAACTTGCCAAGGAAGCTACATGCCACATGAATTTTGAAATAAGATTAGGAAGATAATAAATCAAGCTAACAAAAGTCCAGTAAAACATGGGCAAGAAGGAAAATCTCGAAATCATTATACAGAAGTGCAGATGTTAAAATGCTTGTACTAGATGAGGAGGAGCTAAATACATTGACAATTCTAATAAACAAAACAGACTTAATTCACAGAATTAGGAGTCATTTGGAAGCATTCAGTATATCAGAACATGTTTACAATCCAGACCTCAGCTCAACCTTTGCTCTGTTATCAAAACTATCCAAACTGAATAAAAGGATTTCTCCACTTCAAAATGGGGGAAGAAAGGAGAATTTATGTACTCTTTTTCTAGCTATACTATTAATTGAACTTCTGTTTCTCTCACTATCAAGCTTCTGGATGCAGGCAAGCACAGGCACTGAGGAAAACCCAACTGGCTTCCAGAATTGCATAAACCATGGGGATTATGGTACAGCGTGCTGCTCTGCCAGCCCTGGCAAGGCTTCTGTTCCTGCTGCCTCACTCTGTCCTGTGACCTTGCAAGGCAGAGCAAACCCCACCCTTTCAGTCTCCTTGCATCTGGAAAACAAAATATTTAAACCTGAGGCAAAGCTGGTCATGAACTTGAAAGAAACCAGGACTATTATATGTAAAGTTGAACAAACACATCTGTATTATTTAAATAACAGCTTCAGTCTCGAACCACGTGGGTAAGTTTGTCAAAATGGTGCAAGAAATAATAAAACACTGAATTTCAGCTGCTGTCATTTCAGAGGACACAGTAATTTAATGCATGGGGAATAACCAGACTCAGAAACTGAGACACCAAACCCCTGTGTATCAACGAGTAATTTATCTTAGCATAAATCACTGCTACAGAAACTCTGTGTTTAATGTGTTATCATGATACTTAAAGGAAAGCAATAATCCACAGAAAGAGAATTCAGTAGTGTAAACTGGGCTGATGGTGAGGTCAGTCCTCCACAGTGTGACCACTAAGGAGGTGCAAACACATCTGCTCTCCTCCCAGACTGCATCCAAGGAATGACTTCTGCAAAACCAGTTCCCTGTCCACCCCAGCAACCCCCAGGGGCTGACCCTCAGCCTCTGCAAAGGTGCTGGCAGAGCAAAGCCTGGTGTCAGCAGGGAGGGACAGGGAGCACACCCAGGGGCTGAGCAGACACAGGGAACACAAGGCCAGGCTGCCAGTCCCTGACCTGCAGGCTCCTCGAGGTGCACAGGACAGCAGGAGCCAGGTCCCCACAGAGTGCACAGCAAACCCAGCCCAGGTCTTATCAGAGCAGGAGAAGCAGGGCTCTCTGTGGTGTAAGGAGAGAGGCTCAGACTTCACCCACCCCATCACCCCACAGCCACCAAAAAGCCTGACAGGAGACATTCAGTCTGATCCCTGCACATGGCTCCAAACAAAAATCTGTGTGCCACAGCAAAAACAAAATGACCATCAGGTATCTCCCTCCTCTTCTGCAGCCAGGGCAAATGTAAGAACACACTGCACCTCACAGGGCAACATTATCTAAGCTGTCTGCAGAAGACATTAGGTACCAAAGCTGAAATACATCTCCATTTGAAGCAGTGACTAACTAAGCATATGCTAGATTATCCCACAATGCCTAAAACAGAGCAACAGACAGGGAGGCTTTAAACTTGCTAAATCCTCTGCTTTTTTCATCATAAATTATGCTCCAGGACACAGGATGTTATAAATTGCCATTACCAACAGTCACTTTCCGAGCTGTAACTTTTAAATCTAGTGGAGAACAGGCAAGAAGAAATCTCACATACTTCAGACTAAAGTATACATCCGAGATAAGCCCACAAACCAGTGCAGATTTGTACAAGCCTTCTAGCAGTTTTCTGAAGTATGTTTAAGAATAACAAGGCTGGGACTGAAGTGTGAGCCAGAGGAAAAGCAAGCAACACCACTTCAAGTTTCCTTTTCAAGTCAAGCAGCAGACACAGTAGTAAAAGGCACCCTGTGAGCTGAGAGATAAACAAGTGCAGCCCGGGTCTGGGGCAGGAATGCTATCTGAGGTCAGCAGCACTGAGAAGGCCCAGGGCTGCCCAAATGACACTGGCATTTGTCTAACCAGGAAGACACACCTTCATCAAAGTCTGGTACAAAGTTGTCACTGCCAAGGAGCAGAACAGCCCCACGGGCCGTGCCTGGCTCTGGCTGCAAACACATCATCTGTTACTGGTGACTGCACTAAACAACACTGGGGATGCATTCCCCAAGCTGAAGGAATAGCAGGAAAGCTTTACAAAGAAAACAGAGCTTTTAAGGCTTGGGCTACTTGGGATATTTAACAGCACTTCCATCTGGCCTGGCTTCACTTTCCATCCAGGCTCCATTTCCCTGGAGCACACGTGCAAGCCTGGCCACGGCTCCTCTCCAGGCACACGGAGCAGCCTCCTCCAGCACCTGCTGGGCTTTGAGGCAGAAGCTGCTGCTGTGTAAGGGAGCCCAGAACTCAACCTAAACATCCACATGGAATTAAGGTGAGGTGAACTTATCATTAAGGGATGAAGAACAATTTTTTGTCACGGCGAACAGGTGACATAACACAGATATAACGTGTACCTTGATCATTCAAGTGAATTTCTACATGAGCATCCTTTCTAATTCTGTTAATCCTATAGACTGGAGCACTCTGGGGACAACCCCCTGCCCTTGAAAGTCCCTGTGGCACAGGAAATAATACTGTTATGTAAAAAAATAGCACAGAAATTCTGTCCATCTAAACAGACCACAGACTGGTCCAAAATGACATCTTAACTTGATTTTTTTCTCTTAGGCTGGCCACACACAGATGGATCAGGAAGAGACAAAAGTAGAGCAAAGGAAGACAGAATAAAGTCTAAGTTAGAACAAAGTCTAAGATTAGAAGCGGTTATAAAGAACTATCCTACACAAAGTGGTACAAAGATCAGAAAGCCACTAAGCTAACAACAAAATTTTAACAGAGTGGCATGGCACCAAAGTGTTAGCAATCATGAAATAATTACAAAGTAAATTACTTCAACAAATTGCCAAGTGCAAATTAAAAGCTATCAATGCATTAAATCTGTACACACTGTAAATAAGATGTTAGAAATTACTAGCTTTTAATTAAATTTATTCTGTAAATTTAATAAAATTCTACTCCAACAAAATCCCCACCTCTGCAAACAGGGCCGCTGGCTGGAATTCTGTAGCTCTGTGTAGCAGTGTATATCATAACAGACCCAGCATCTTAGCCAAACCCAAGGCAAGCTGCTTTAAAGCAAATGGACCATTTTCAACTGCAGGAAACCCATGAAGAGTTAAAAATCACATGCCTCAATGTCAGACCACCCAGTGTTATACAACGCCCTAGTTTTGGGAAATGCTTGTAAAAAATCCCATCAGTACTAAAACACAGAAGGCAGCAAACAAGTCCTTATGAATTAATTTTGATGGCAACAGATCAGAGCTGACTTTCCCAGGTTTGCATCAAGGCAAGGACATTCCAGCAGCCCATGGCTGGCAAGGGCCATGGGGACCCACTCAGGCTCACACCCTCCCCATTGCTTGCACTGTGCTTCTATACAAGGCAATCTTGTTGTTCCAGAAATCTTTAACAACCACAGAATGACCTGCTCCCCATAAAAAAAAAAAAAACCTAAAGTCACTCAACAGGATCTACTAAAGTTTCCTAAAACGGGTTGTATTGTATCAAGGACTTTTCCACCTGTGTACCCTCCATAGCTGAGTACAGGAGGAAGATTAGAAATTAAGTCCTGACCCAGGACGTGAACTGAGGTGCACAGGTAAAATGAACCATGATCGAAGATGCCACGGTCCAGCCTCCTGTCCTGCACATCTCCAGCTGTGGGAATATTGGAGATGGTCCTGGGGACTGCTCCACAGGCACCACGTCAGGGCAGTGCCACAGAGGATGAGGATGGGGCAGGACATGAGCACTGGGGGCAGAGTCTGAGCAGGCAATGGGAGAGTAATAACTTGTTCACAAACATGCTTCCCATTTCTGTAGCAGTCCTGCTGTCTGGAGCTCGTACAATGCAGCAGTAGTTCAATGGTACTTGCTATCCACATCTGGAGACATCATTATTTCTGTGGCATATTCCAAATACATTTTCCAATCAGCACGTCAAGAACATGACTGCACTTTATGCTCAAATGCTCCATATGAAAGCATATATTCCAAAACCCAGTGAAAACACGATGGTTAAAATACAACACCCAAATATTTAGGTTGTTGCATAATTTCAAACACATACAGTGGATTAAACAGGGAATTCAGAGGCAGTTGGAGATTCCTAGAGGTGTATCTAGGTACATCAAAGCTCAACTGCTTGCTATTTACTCATTTCAACTCCTGTGCTCTGTAGTGTTGGCTTCATGGCACATGTTGGAGCTGTTTGCTTTATAACAGTTCTAATAAACCAGGTTGATTCATCCAGAGTAGGAAGAGAACCCACAGTCAGACTGCTCTGAGACCTGCTGGGTACAGACACTCCATATCAAGTCTTGGTGGTTGATGGCTAAAAACCTCAGTTTCAGGAGTTGTGAATTCACATGAATTTTACGGCTTTCGTTTTCATAAAGATTCTAGGAGTGGTTGGTTTTTTAAAAGAAAAAGCTGAAAGCTGAACTGTATCATGAAAAACTAAAAGGAATGAGAAATAAAGGAAAAACACATTTTATTTTCAGAGCTTGACAAGCCAATTTTATGTCAGTTTGATGAAATGGTAATTTTTCATTTTAAAAATGAGTGCTTGTACATGAAGTGCTAGGAGATTCTGCAGCTGTTTTTCCTATTATTCTCCTTGAGATTCAAAATCCAGTATCAGCTCCCTGATACTGGAATCCAAAGGCATTTTTGGTCATGAGCCCTCTGCTCCATCCAGTGTGGCCACAGGCATTCCAGGGGTGGCTGCCCCGTGGCTGTGCACGGGCTCTGGGAACACCGAGCACCCAGAGCACTTTCAGAGCCCTCTCTGAGAGGGGGAAATCTTGCAACACACCAGGCTGGCAAGAGGAAAACTTTCCAAACAAGTGTAGCACACAGAGAACTAATCAAGGCATGAAGGATTTAATTTCAAGGGGTTGCTGAGATGTTTTACTGACAGCAAGTGACTCCAAGAGGGGCTTGTTTGTTTTGCAGGGAGCCCAAGTCACAATTTTGTTCTAAACATCTGGAGCTCCATGCTAATGCTGCTTTCCAGGCACACTGGGAGAGGCAGCACAGAAAAGTTGCTGAACAAACAGGCTCCCAGTGCAGCACAAGCAAGAACACGCTGGGATTGCTCCTGTAAGGATTTTGGGTCTAAGCTGTGAACTTGGAAAGCTGGTGAGTGCTGAAGAGCCAGACCTGCCTGACCCCTGCTCCCCTGGACCCACCTTTGCTTTGTCTTTTGGCATGTGTAAGCGCAGGGAATTTCTCTCCCTGCCCTGGCAGCTGCCCCACCCCTCACACAGCCATCCCCATCCCATCCCAATTCCCATCCCAGTTCCCATCCCTTGCCATGTACACAGGCACAAAGCCCAGCTCCTTCCCCAGCCTGCTGCAGCAAGGGAATGGGCAGAATGGGAATGTCAACAGTCCTCGCTTTCTCACAAGTGTTCAGAGCACAATGCCACAATTCTTACTAAAATTACCCTCTAAGCTGAACACTTTTCCAAACTGCGCTCTAATATCAATATTATTATAAAAGTAGAAAGAAAAAAGGTAAATATTCAGCATTTGTTTAAATGGCTGTCCACATAAGAAGAAAAAAATCCATTATTGCCAGTAGAATTTTGATTAAAGAAATAAAATCCCTAGAGGAGAAAATTTCTAACGATTTCCAATAATTAAATATGTTTTCAAGTCTGAAAGTTGTTTGTTTGTTTTAATGGGCAAGAGGCTTTAAAAACTTTAATTTATGACCTTTAATGAAAGCTACTAAATGAAAAAAATTACCCTCTCATAATAACAAATACTAATACTGATGCTGAAAAAATTCATACTTCTAATGTGAAAAACGTATTTTTGAAAATTGTGTGGCACAAACAGGCCAAAGATCCACCTGCAAAAATGGAGAACAGACTTTCCCAGGAGTTCCCAGGACCAAACATTGGATTTGGGAATTTAATTCCTCCTTCACACCAGTTATTTTAATTTCTACTTATAAATTCAATAGGCAACCATGGGAAAAAAAAAATAAAATTCTTACACAAATGCCAGCAGCCATTCCTGACCCAGACAGGTTAGAACACTGAAATATGGGGATGTACTTCAGAGTGAGGGACGATCTCTCTTCACCATTGCCAAGACTTTCCATAAGAGATCGAGGAGAAAAAATGAAATGCAGACATTTTTTACTATGCATTTAAGACCTCCTGGTCTTTCCAAGTTAAGTGGAGTTTAATATTTTCTCTGGACTGCCAAGTAACTCGTGTGAGAAAACCACATGCACTTTGACATAACAAGCAGCCTCTGCTCGAGATCTCTGCTCCAAGAAAGAATTACACACCTCACCCACGGGCAGGGTGGTCTGTCACATTAATGCTGAAGCCTTTTTGGCAGGGCAGAGTGCATGGACGAGTGCCTGGCGCACAGATAAAAATAAGTAAAAATAAAAAGAATTCTGCAGCACTTCCAGCACTTCGTAGCCCAAGGCTAAAAACATTAAAAAGCTCCTCCCTTCAAAAAAACCACCCTCATCTTTTCCGTCTGCAAATTCCCCTCTCGCCCTACTGAGTATCTCAGAAATGAAACATCTTTACAAAGCTACGTGAACCTGAACGAATGCTGAACTGGAGATATTATTTGTGACTGTGAGGAGAACATGTAAAGCTTTAAAAACCCACCCGGCTGTGGACCATCCCACAGAGTGATGCACGGTGGGATCCTGGGAGAGGCTCTCTGCTGGGAAGCTGCTCCCTTTGGCTCTCCTGGAGGCTGTTTGGGGCTGCAGGTGCCCTGTGCGGGTGCTGCCGGGTCTCCTGCTGGCAGCACACGGCTCTGGTGGGCACAGACACAGCAATCCCTGCCCTCCACACATCCCACCCAACCCCAGCACCCTGCCAGCCCCACGGCCACGCTGAGTTCAGCTGCAGAAATCCACTCTTTCCCCTGAAATAAATCGATACTAGGTGATACTCTACTTTGCTTCCAAAACAAAACAAACCCCAACTTGTTTTCTTAAAGATAAAATTAACACCAAATGTATCAGTCCTAAGTGATAACATGATTGAGGATACAGTGCCTCAGATCCAGCTGGGGCCTACAATGTCAGGCTGCCTAGAGAGAAATTGCTGTTTACAGAATCTCATTAATAAGTTGTGCAATTTGGATTTAAGGTTGTTTCAACCAAAGTGTGGTTGTTTGTGTGTCTGTACCCCGCCACAGAAACCAGGTAAACTCATCCTGGCCTTGGCAGCAAATGACCACAGCTCCTGTGTGGATTTCCCACGTGGCACAAGGGCAAAATGCTGCTATAAAAAAGGCTGGGTTTTTGTAAAACACTGCTTCCAGTTCCTGTCCCCACACTGCTCAGGGAAGGGCAGACATGGACAAAGAGAGAAAGCTGGAAAACAGGTTATTGCATAAGAGAAAACTGAAATATCATGTCCTGACTGAGCAACCAGCATTACATGAATTTAACAGCCATTCACACTCATGGCCTGAACAGCAGAGGGTTTAAGATCACAACATCTATCCTAAGTTCTGTGGCATGATTACAAGGGGAAAGAGGAGGAGAAATAATTTCCAAGCCCACAGAAGAAGGGAGCATGCTCTAATATCACTGCTTTGGGAGCCACAGCTACAGCAGCCCTGCCAAACATTCCTTTCTCTATCATCTCATGGTGCTCAACCTCCTGCAAATTTACCTTGCTCTGAATGCTCACATCTCCAGTCTCCTGCCATGGATTTAGAGGGATACAATAATCCACAGCATTACCTGAATGATGAGAAGATTCCTCACACAAAACTAGATCTTTTTACACTTCCAGGCAAGTGAATCAGAAACTGAATGTCTTCCAGTCATTTACATCTCTTCACTCAGACTCAACACTTACTTCTGGCATTTTTCAGTCCAGAGCATACAAAATGACATATTCTAATGCATCATTCACAAGTGCTGTTTGGAGGAAGAAGCAGCAGGCAATTTCTTTCTGGGGTACAAAATAGTTATGCTTTTGCAAGCATCAATGGCTGTTCACTGGCACTTTTACAAGTAATGGAAATACATGTCATGTTTTCATTAATCATATTCTTCTTACAGCTAAGATGAAAGCACCTTCTACCCTACTTCACACAAACTTCTAGAATTTCCGAAAATATCCTACAAAATCACAGCAGTTTACTTTTTTCAACTTTGTGACCTTATTAATCAAATAAAAGAGTTATCCATTTCAAATGTTCCATTACAATTATTCAATTCTGATATAAATCCTCATTTATATTTATGTGCAATTAAGATTGTTGCACATACACTTTTATTATTCTATTCATATAGCCTTACACAATTACAATAGGACTGGGAGAAAGGAAATTAAAACTTTTATCATTCTGTCTCACAAGTGTTTTAAGAATCTCATGGAAATCTCCATGGTTTGTAAAATCCTAATGAGCACTGAAATTTCCTCACATACTCCAGAAAATAAGCAGTCCAAGTGAGTACTCCACAGTACTTCATCAGAAAAACAATTTCACAGTAAGAATTTCTCCCTTCGTATATTTTTCCTACTCATTCTGTTCAAATCCCAATATCAAGAAGGGATCAGAAGAAAAATCTGTATAAGCTTGGTTATAATTTTATCAGCATTTCCAAGGGGAGCACTTCTGTGGAATGGATTCTCATCCATACAAAGACAGAGCTTGTTGTTCAGCTAAATTCCTGGATATTCTACATTTAACTTTTTCTGGCAGGGAGCCTCTGCCATGGCCACAAGCTATGAAAACAAGCAGAGCTCCAAAGCCAACAAGCAGGTGTGTGTTTCAGCTGCTGCCTGGCTGCTGTAAACACACACAGCTCACAGCTGGTTTCGTGCTGGTTGCACTTGGGGCATCTCTTACCCAGCATCAGCATCCTCCAAGGGACAGAGACATTTCAGCTGCTTCTCCACACACTCCTGGCACACCACACTTTCGCCACTCACTCCAAATGCCACTGTTAATATTTAATTTTTCTATTTTTCTATTTCTGCACGAGAGCTCTACAAAACTGCCTGACCACACAAACCTGCTCAGTGAAAACAGGATTGATGCCACAGAATCCCTTCTGCTGTTTTTACTGGTGCTATTGCATTGAAGATCAGTTCATTGTATTTACAACAGCATCAATGCACTCTGGCTTTCTCCAAGTGTGTGAGTACAGGGGGATGGAGTATCACTGCCTAACCCAAACACAGGATACAGCAGCACAGATTCTGCACTCACTTAATTCTCACCATATTTCACAGCATCTAATTTTAGAAAAGAAAACAGATACAACCCTTCTCCTAGTGTGTGAATGCTGGTTTTAAAATCCATTCCTTCTTTTTTGTGCTTCTAAGAAAACCTCTTTAGATTTAGTTTATGTAATTTCTAAAAATAGGGCAATTGTAACTTTCTGCAATAGAAACAACAATGAAATTATTCTGCAGAGACATGAATTATTTGCTCTGCCTAGAATTCCTCCACAGAGACTAAGAATATTATGTTCCTGGTTCACCAGAGAAAATGACAATAAAATATCCTGAAATCATCTGAAATCATTTATGAGAACGGTTTGCTGAAGCCTGTAAAGCCAGCAGACGTGAAGATGAAATAAATCAGAAGCAAGGAAGCCTCCCTTTTAAAATACAATTTATGAAATAATAACAATAGCTTGTATCCAAATATCCAAATATGTGGCTGGGGACATAAGTAGGAATAAAATTGAGTTGTTTAAAGTTGGCCTCTGGCAGTGGCAGTGTAGGTTCAGTGCTGCTGAGAACCCTCAATACTCATTTATGTCAACAGGCATTAGCAGTTCTTAGGGCAGGATTTAGTGCTTTCACTCCTGGCTCTGCCAGCCAAACATCAAGTGCAGGAGGTTACAGCCTGAGTGCCTGCTGCACCTTCAGAAATAACACACTCAGCTCTGATGTGCAGCACTAGAGAGCTTGGCTCAAAAAAAAAAAAAAAAACCCAAAAAAAAAAAAAAAAAAAAAAAAAAAAAAAAAAAAAAAAACACCAGAAAACAAGAAACCCCTCTGCTGCAGAAAATTGGGCTGTGCACTGTCCCAGCCCAGCTCTGGCAGTGCTGAGCTAAAAAAGCAAACAGGTGAAAAATCTCAACACAGGGACCAACTGAAAACATTTCCCTAATGAGGAGGAAAGATAAAAGCTAAAAAAGAACTGGGTGGGTTTCCCTGCTTAAAACACAGTTGTTTCCCAGATTCTGATGCTCCAAGTGCCAGTCAGAACCTTAAACTATTTCTAAGCTATGTCCAGGGCCTTTGTGAGACCTTGCCTAGGTCACCACTACCAAATCTCTTGGCATAACAGAGATCAAAGTGCTTTATAACATCTCCTTCTGCTCTCTTTGTGCTCCAATGATTTAAAGATGGCAGTCTCAACTGCTCTCAAAAATTCTGTGCAGTTCAGAGCAACTTTAGAGTCAATGAAAGTAAGAAAAACCCTAAAAATATTAAAATCTTGTCTGAAGAGTCTGTAACATTAAAAAAAAAAAAAAAAAAAAAAAAAAAAAAAAAAAAAANAAAAAAAAAAAAAAAAAAAGGAAAAAAAAAAAAATTAAACCAATCAACCCTTGGCTGAAGATCCAAGGGAAGCAGTAGTTTTTAATTATGCAAGGGAAAACAAATCTCTTTTTTTAATGGAAAGTACAACTCGAGTCAACTAAAAAGTGTGAAATCAAATGTCAAAGCAAAATAGAATGCAGTGCAATGACTTCACTCCTGATTTCATAAAGAAAATGTAAATATAGAGCATTTAATTTCTCAATAGAGATATGTTCTTTTTATTCAAATGGGATTTTCTCTTTTAAGCAGGAATTAAAGATACAATAGGTTATAACTCAACCCTTGGTTATGTTTCATTTCCATGAACCATCATGAGATATTTTGGCACCAGCAGGTTTTTCTTGGTTATTTCCCCAAATTCAGGTTCCTTTAATTATGTACAGTTTTTGTCATTCCAAGTAAATTCAGTTTATTACTGAATAATACTGACTTTTTTCACTACCACTTGAAGCACAGTTAAAGAGTACTAAGAGGAAAAATTGCAGCTCTGAATTGTTAAAGGACCTGTTCACACAAGACAGAGAGGTCCAAGATGGACATCTTAGTCCAAACAGTCTTGTCACTGTTTATTTTTCTGTCTCTGAGATCATACTGGGAGGATGATGAAGCAAAATTATACCCACTGCAACATGAAATACACCATGAGCTGTTTCTGTAACAACCAGAACTAACCAAATCCAAGCAGGATTTGTTGTCTGCACCAAGTGTGTACTGCTCACACCCAAACCCCCATGGTGTCAAGAACAGCATCCTCCCAAAAATCTCATCAGTCACACACACACACACACCAGAGAAGTTCAGGCCCTTCAGGGTCATCCATCCAGGAGCTGTCAGCACCTTCCCCTCTGAGCAGACACCCCCAGGAGCACCACAGGCTGTTCCTTCAGAGGGGTGTGATTATCAGGTGTGTGGGGAAGGGACACCCTGGATCCTGCAGGCAGCTCCCCTTTGCCTCCCAGATTCCCAACAGCACATTCCAGCACAGCCAGGAGCACAGCAGCTGATCTGAGGTGGCTGCACCCACCCCTGGGAGGCAGAGGGGTTCTCAGGGACTGCTGGATTGCTTGGCACATGGCACATGGCAGGAGAGGGACAGGGCTGTGCCAGCTGCCAGCACGGACTCTCAGCCTGGTGCATCCCCTCAGCTGCCTGCAAAAACATCTTCTGTGACTTCCATCCTCTGGCACTTATTATTGTTATTGTGGTGTACAAAATCAAATAAATCTCCTGTAAGATCCTAGCAAAGGACTGGAGCTGTTTAGCAGAGCAGGCTGCTGTTTGCTGGCTCCACAATCACGCTGCATTGTTTGCAAATGCTTTTCTCTGAGAATAAATCTTTTACCACACTAACAGTGAAAATGATCAACAACAAATTGGTGTCCCAGCTGAATCATTATGAACACACAATTTTGTGATCAGAAGTCAGATGGTTCTCAAGAGTTAAATGATTTTATTATGCCACTCTATAGAGCAAGAGATGGGAGACAGCAAAGGAGCAGCAGACTGGTTGGTTAATCTGAGTAAAGCCTCAGTAAGGAGCTGGACAATCCATACATCCCCAAATGTGTACAAAGCAAACAAGAAATAGATTACAATGGTTCTCTGACAGCATTTCTATCAGACATGGACACCCAGGAGGAAAAGCAAAGCCCATCTGCCTCAGGAATGTCTCCTCGAGTGGCCAGGAGCACTTGCCTCAGGTATTGTCCTGCAAGTGAGATAAATATGGAACTTTCCTGTCTCTGTGCTAAAGGTTAAATATAAACTACTGTGATTAACAGCCCCTGGCAAGGAGAGCAGAACCAGCAAGCAAATGTGTAGAAGGTAATAAATAGACATAAAGACCTAGAAATACTTGAACAGCATTTGACCTATTACATCACCTATCAAAGAGAGGCAACTGAATACCCAAAGAGAACAGCAGAGTCACCTTAGACACATTTCAGGTGCTGAAAACTCAAAGCAATGCTTTTGGCTGTAAGCACAGTCCAAATACACTATCCTAGGGACAATATTAAAAACAATCTTGAGATTTACTAGCCATAGTTTGTGAAATGATGGAAATTATGGACAAAGTTGATAAGGAGCACCACACAATATTTTGAAGATGACAGTGCTATTCCCAGTTGCATTTAGTTTTTGCAAAGCAAGCTAAAACCTTCAGCAGAAATGATTGCACAATATCCCAGAAGGTTGCTGGAGGGAACTAGCTTGCCCATGTAATACATTCTTCTGCAACTCTCTTGGCCTGAAGCAGCTGGACCTGTGCAGCCAAAAGCCCTGTGCACCTCCTGAAGAGCAAGCACACCATCAGTCACTAACAGTGCACACGTCCTGCCCCCTCACCCAGCCAGGCTTATCCTCAGGCTGGAATCCAGAGCACAAAATGAGAGAATCCCCACCCCAGCATCATCTTTTCTCTTTGCCTTTAAGCTCAGCTGAGCCTCTAAAGCATCTCACCATCCCCGTGCTCACACATCTGTGGGGAGTTTGTCTGAGGAATGCTGAGGGTTGTTTGCACTGGGCAGCTTTTAGCCAAAGCTTGATAAAATGTATTTGTTTTCTCCTGTGGCTGGGGTTTAGCTACCAGGAGCCTGGTCCCTCTGCTCTCCCTGCCAGTGCCTGGACAGACAGGTGACAGTGACAAAAATGGGACACGCTCAGGTCCTCTTATTCCAGTGATGGGTGCTATGGCAGGTCACCTCTCCCTGAGTTTGAAACTCTGCCAGATTCAAAAGAAATGTACAGAAGCCAGTGCCTGGTTTTGAGAGAGTTTCTGCTTTTTTGGCAGAAATATTCCAACCTGCCTTTCTGCGTATGTGACAGAGTTTCCTAACTAGGCCACTCATTTTAATATGTTTTCACATAACTAACACTAACCAGAAATTATGTAAAGCTCAGCTCTTCTGAATGCATGTAACATAAAAAAAAATGTGTCAGGTATCTCAACAACAATCTGTTAGGAATAGCAGAATCTATATATAGTTTAATATCTCCTGAGCTCAGATGCATATTAGCAGCCTGTTTTAGCTGTAACTACCACAGGATTTATCATACTGTCATCAAAGTTTGCCCACTCTTTACATATTTGGAATTGTGTCTGTTATCTGATCTGATATTTAGGGAACACTGGATTTTATGCACAGTGTACATTTCATCACACTCAACAATTAATGCAAGCTGCTGTGGTATTCCCTATCTCAAAGCTAAAACTCTAAAGAGCAAAATGTTACTCTCAGAAATGAATACTAAGTTGGACTGCTTTCACAGGACAACACTGAATAAAATCTTGGAGCTGATTTACAGAGACAGCCCTACCACACAGCTCCTACCAAAAACAAGCAAAACATAAGCCTGGTTTGGTCCACACTGTTTACATTAATTTCCAGTTTGCATCACAAAAATAGATGATCTGTAATCATGGCCTGTCAACTTGGTTCAACAAAATGAGTATTTCTTTTAGCTTGTGTATACCTCCACCATCTCTGTATATTGGTTTAATAAAACAGTAGTTAATCTAAATAAGAATGTTAGCCTTCTGTCTCAAAATAATACACCCAAGTTTCAGTAATGCTTAATTTTAGTATTTATATGGATGATGAATGACTGAAATATTTATAAGTTTCAAAATAAATTTAACTGCAAGAAAAGAAAAATACTTTGTCTGATCCTGCTCACAGTGCCACAGTCTGTGTTTGTGTAGACACACACTTTGTGTCCATGCCAGCCTCCTTTGCCTTGGCACTGTCATTTCCTGCACACTGAGACAGGAGATGGATGTTTAGTGCAGAGCATGAATGGGACTGAGCTCCCAGGGATTTCTTCATCTGTGCCCCAGCTGGAAGAGCACCTCCCCTGCTCCTCCCTCTGCCATGGAAGAGGTCTCCAAGGGATGCACAGAGCTTTACAGAAAGGTGGTGGATTAAAAATCTCAAAAGACCCCACAAAACTTATGATCTCAACATGTTACCTCTTATTAAGGGATAAAAAGTGAGAAGTGTGATGGCTCTACCCAACTTCAGGAATTATCTTACAGAAAAATACATTAAAAGGGAATTGAGACTTTTACCTGTTAATTCTGTTTTGATATTTAATTCATAGTTGAAAGACCTGTTTTTCTGAACTTTAGGAAAGAGTAAAAATCTGTTTTTATGAAGATGAAAAACAAATACCTACATTTTTACCCTCTCTAAGATCCTCTAAAACAGGCACCACAGTCACATTCCTCATGCAAAACTCAGCAGTAAGCCAGCAAAGCACAAGGAAGCTGTTTCCTTTTATGCCAGGATTTACCCTACCTGACCAAAAACTAAATTTTTCAAACTGGTACCACCCAACCCTCTCATGTACCATCCCAGGTGGCAGTGAGGAGTGCTCAGCATGGATCTATTGAATTATTGCAAGCAGCACAGCAGAAACAAGTCCCAGTTAAGTTCTCAACCAGCAACCAGCTCATCCTGCCTCCCAGAACTGCAAGCCTTTAACATTCTCCCCTCTGGCTGGACTCACTCCAGCATTTGGGTCTGGTGCTGGTGACCCAGCTGTGGGCACAGCCCTGCCCAGGTGTGTCCCACCTGCTCAGCAGAGGCCAGGCTGCCTGTCCCCCTGTGGCAGCCCTGTCCCAAGGGTACACTGCTGTTTTTGGCCATCTCAGGCCCCTCTGTGCCAGGCTGCTCCCCAGAGAGCACAACCTGCTGCAGGGCATGGTTCCTCCCCAGGGGCAGGGAGCTGATAAAATCCATTCATACCTTGGCCTTTTTCTCCAGGCTGGGCTCCCTCTAAATGGTAGCAAAACCATCTGATGTATCAACACCCCCCTTGAATTTGAATCCTGAATCTGGATGCTGAAGCAAAGTTGGATGAACAAACTAAGGGGAAGTTCTGTTGAAGTGAATCTGTAGTCTGCAGCTCAACATATTTCCCTTCCACACTACCAGAATGTCTTTCACAGAAATCAAAGATTTCCTTAAACTGAAATTCACTCATACAAGCACTCCTACACCACAGTGTAATCACTAGAACAAGATTATGCTGAGAAGTTTCCCTTCAGGTCTTCCATCTGGGATTTTTGTTTTACATTTTCCAGTTGTCTGCAGAAGGAATATCTGTTATAGACACAGAAGAACTACATCTAGCAACACCCAGTTATTTAATTAACAGACTTCTGATTTGCAAGGAAAGAGGTTAATGGTAATCTAGATAGCATTTATTTTATGGCTGGCTACAGTCTGCTCTGTGCAGAATGCAGACTATCAGACACATATTCCTATTCCCCAATTAAGCTCCATGAACTACCTACTCCTTCAAAAAACAAGCAACTTAAAATTTTACCCATCCAGTCTTGATTTTCCCTCCCCCTCACTCCTTCTCTGTTGCTAGTATCTGTTAAAGCTGTCAAATATTCCCTTTCCTGATGCTTCCCTAACTTCACAAACTCCTACTGCCTCTAATCTCCAGCCATCCCCTTGCTTTCACAGACATGCATTGCTGTACGTGGTTTTTAGGCTCTCCATTTCTGCATGGAGGATTTGCAGAAAAGCTTTCCCATTTGCACCTGTGTGCTAAAGGCTCTGCATTTCACCACCTGGAAGTTTTCCTCCTTACACAAACACCCAAAGCTGCAGGACAGCAACACTGCAGCTCAACCAAAATGCAGGAATGGAGGCTGGGGCAGCCCAAATCCCCCTCCACAGCAGAGAGTGTCCTATTTAATAAGTCACATAAAATTTTTCTCCTTCAATTAATCCATGAGAGACAGCCAGCTCACCAATCACAGCATTTCCAGCAATACAGTATAACATGCAGCAGGAGAAAACCACTCTGCTAGAATGCAGCTGACTTTTCAAAAATACTATTTCCTATGAAGTTCCTTCTCTTTTTTTCACACTGTCTTGTGTGGTTGTATAAAATCTTTCTGTGAAACTGAATCTAACGCTCCTTCCATCCTCCCGTTAATTAAGTAAAAACAGAAAGTGTGGAAAGATTGCATTATGTTAAAGCAGAATGTACCAGTTGTGTAAGAGCCTTTGGAGATTTTCCAATTCTATTGAAACTTCCCTCTTCAGAGGAAGGGGGGGAAGAAAGGGGGTCAGGAAAGGCCTAAATTACCTTTCTGATTATGGAAAGGCTTTACACAATTCACATCACACATTGAAAAAAAAAAATCCTCAGAAGCTGAGCAAGGTTTCACAGGAGCCTGAAGCACTGTGAATTCATGAAAAATGAATTTAATCGTCAAAGCTGAGACCAGGAAGAACTGTTCTACATAACAAAAAAGTTCTTAGCTACATTATTAAAATCATTGCTTAAAAGATCAATTTATTTCAAAGGCTTGACTCCCTGCAATAGAAGTTATCAAAGACACATGATCTAAAAAGAGTCTTTATCAAGCACAGTGCCTGCCTGCTGTAGCTGCAACTGTGTTATAAGTAAGCAATGCTTACAAACATTTTATGTATTTGTGGTCTCATTTTTATCTAAATGTAGCCATAAGATGGCTGCAAAGCCTATTATAGACATAAAATGGTAGGATTGAAAATACTGACAAATTACTTGCCTAATAATTATAATATAAATTATTAGATATTAAAAAATGCTGATAACTTCTTTAAACTTTTGATATCAAGCACTGGATTCCATTTAGTCCCCCTTCAAAGCCAAAAACTGTAACCTGAAGCACACAAAATAAACTTCACATACCCAACAGCTTTAATCAAAATACACTCTTCAAAGGGTTCCCTTCAGTTCCAGAAGCCCAACACCAAACACAGAGGTAGGGCTGGAAGGCAGAATTCACTCCTGCCCTTACAGCAACAACTTCTCTCCCACAAGGAAGGAAGCCTGTGCTGCATTTGCCACAGGTTCTGCATGATGCTGGTGTAGCAATGAGAATAAATTAAAGACTGAAGCTGATTCCTACCCCAGTTCTCAGAAAGCACCTACAAAAACCAAAGAACCAGAAGGTGCAAGGGATTTGCTTCTCAGTGCCACACTCCTCTCCTTCTCTAACCCCTCCCCTTCTCATGTTCTCCTGAAAACAGGTCACATTTAAAAAAGAAAAATAAAAAAGGATGTAAATTTAAACAATTATACACAACTGGAGGAAAAAGTAAAGGAGACACACAAGGAAAGGATTATGCCCTCTTCCTCCCCTCTGACTGCACCATATAAGATTAATGTAGACATTTGCCCTTTGGATGGTGTTTATATGTAACCTACATGACCAGGAAATGCAATTTTAATTTATAAGACTATACTGCTTCACAGTATCTACCATGTTTTCTGACTCAGCTTTAAAAAACATCACTCAATAGGATTTATGCCTCTCCAGTATTCCATGTCCATTTGAAAACACATCCTGCTACTAATGCACTCAGTGATGGATTGCCCATCCACTGGATGCCCAGATCCTTTAACATCCCACCACCTGTATCTGGCTTTGCTTAGAAAATGGCATTTTGAGAGACTATTTCTGAAATACTCTGATAGAAATCTTTATGATGAGGTTTTGGACTTTTAATAGCAGACGACCCCCCTTGGTGCTTTGCTAACTGTGCTATTGCTTCCAAGTAACCATGGGAAACCAGATAAAATCTGAACCCATTCATCAAAATAGAAAATACTCCTCCTGTCAGTTCAGGAGGTTGTGCCTGTAGTGTCTAAGCCGGTGAACAGAAGGTCATTTCCTACTGTTACAATGTTAGATCATTTGTTACTTATGCCCATAGCAAGCCAAAAACAAGCAGAGAAGAAAAACAATCAGCCATCCAAAATAATAACAGTGATCATAAAAAATACATCTCCTTCCATTTAGGGAACACTGGCATTTCTGAAACAGAATCACAAGTGTTTGTCATGACAAGCCCTTCATTCTGTGCTGTCTCACAGGCAGTAACTATTAACATGAAGTTTGCAATACAATACAATGTGCAATAGTCTGTTTTTAAAATAGAGCAGGCTTATACTCACAGTGGCAGCTCTAGCTTGATAAAATTAGCCTTAGCAATTTGGAGATGTGTGCACAAACCTGTTCAGTTTGGTGAATCAATTTCCTAATGATCAGCTACAAGGGAAAGGCCTGAAATGCAGCACTGGCAGGAGACTGCAGAGCTTTTACAAAAGGTGGGTTTAATTGTAATATAAACCCTCAATTCAGTGTACAAAGACCTGCACACAACAGTGTTCTACCATCTACCCATTTATAAAAAGAAATTTTCTCTTAAGTTTGTGCTAAACATCAGCTCCTTCTCCAAGTATTCCCAGCCTGTTTCTCCTGGTTCTCTCATAGCTACTCTGAACTGGAGAGCTCCAATACAGGCTGCCTTTATTTTAACATCTGTTATCAGAGTTTGCTAGCCATAATAACTGCAGTCATGCTCCAAGAGTAACAGGGAAAGGGAAAATAGAGGCTCACTCCCCATCCTCAGTTTGCACTACTAAGGAATACATTGCTTGGATAAGCTACTACAGACAGGGCAGTGCCTGCTGTTGTGACATACCATGGCATAAGCTGGAAACCAAAATAAACAGGGGGGCTATAAAAATTTCCAGTTAAACATACAAAGTTTATACAAAGTGCTGGAATGCATCAAGATCCACACCTTCACTGCTCAGTGGCTGAGGGTAACCAGGAATATTTTCTGCAAGACTGGATTTCAGTATCCAGGTACTGAGGTGTACTTTGAGGAAGAGGAAAATCTTTTATCTCCCATCACAGCGTTTAGTTCACAAATGCTGATGTAACAATCATTCAGTGCCAGGCATAAATCTTGTTTCAAGAAAAATGATGTATTTGTTCAATATAACTTGAGTTTTTAACTGGAAATAACAAAACTTAAAATTTATGCACGACCACACTTAGTCCAAGTAAACAATTCACCTTCAATTATCCAGCTCTTGAATCACAGGAGACCATTCCACAGCCTACCTTCTGCAAGTTTTTGTGTGGAACTGGAGACAAATGTGCTTGGATGCAATAAATCTTTCATTATACATATCAACTTTCTGGAAATACTGGGAGACAGAGCAGAGGAATTAGCAAGACTCAGCTGGGTGGCTGGTTGTATAATATTTATACAAAAGTTTATATATTTGTATAATACTTTACTGTATAGCTATTACACACACTAAGTCTGGTCAAGAAGAAAAACAATCCAAGTAAAATCACTGGGCTTGTTGCTATTATTGATGCCATGATGTGATGGGAAGACAAAACCATACCAGCCATAGCCAAAATGCCTAAAACCAAGGTAACTGGGCCATTAGTACTCGCTGAATTTTTCTCTCTCATGGTCAAGATTTACCAAATACTTCAGTAAAGAGTAAAAAAATCACTTGAAAGCAGCATTTCCATTGATAGATGAGATCCTACAGTAGCAAGCATCATTCCTACATGAGTACACTGGAGCTATGCAGTTAGAAAAACAAACAGTGCAGAGCTGTAGTTTACACAAAGAGCTGAGCTTTCTAAGTGTTTAACAGAGAAATAATTAAAACCCAGCAATTTTTTCCTCCAGAGGGGAGTATCAGCCTTATCTGTGGGCTCAGCAGGGTTTTCTCTTTATTTGCTGCTTGTCAGAGTTACAAACTTTCAGTAGGAACTGGACCAGTCCTGGTAATTTAGTAGGAGATAGAGATCTGTGAAGCCAGATGGTAGCTCACAATCTAACAGCTACAAATTGCTAAATTGGCACAGGAAAACCAGATAGTTATCAATTCCTTATGATTATTGCAGGTCTCCCATTCCTTCTCTACTTGTTTTTTAACTCTTTAAGCCAACCCAGACAGACATTTTAGCCCACAGCTGGTAATTTTCATACTCCAGGTAGGAGCCAGGTGCAGTGATGAAGAAGGGATGGCTGTTGCAGACAATCTGAACATGTGCTGCTGCCTGGTTTGTGCCCAAGGGGGTATTCAGTGCTCTCAGCTACAACTTCACTCTATAAATGTAAACATTTTATCCATCATAAATATTAACGACTTAAAGTCTCGACTTCAGTAACCTGGATTTCTCTACTACCCTAAAAATTTCCAGGTTCCAAAAACTGTTCATGTTTCACCATCCAAAGCACAAATACAAAGATTGATGCCACCACCACTAACAAAACCTCCCATTGTTTCATCTGAGTCACTGCTAGGCTGAAAAACATATTTGCTGAAATTTGACCAAGTCTGATGATCTTTTCCAGCAATCAGTGATCAAGATAGAAGGAAAAGGTGCTTTGCTTGACCTTCCAGAAGTGTATCAACTTTATTTGGCCAGCACAGCTTTCAAAAAGCTATTTTAGTTTCCAAGGCTCAGACTTGTTGCCCAGACTGGACCTTTCTGTGCAGTGTCTGCATCAGTCTCTGTAAATGCTCAACTGCACAGGACAAGCTCAGAGGAGGAAATGAATTCACAACAGGAGATCCTCTGGTTGATTAACTTCACCCTCAGTGGTGGATGTCAGTCATGTTAATTGGAATCAATACACAGCAGTTAAGGGGGCACAGGGATAATCAGGCAGGGCAGGGACAGGCCCATCAGTTCTTAAAATAAGCTATCTGTTAACAACTTACAGTGGCATGTGACAAACCTTCCCTGCAAAGGAATGCAAAGCATCTCTAAAATTCCAATTTAACACACAAATAAAGTTAATTTGGCAACACTTATCTTGCAATCTAGCAATAAAGGAAACAGTCATTACAAATTAATTCAATGCTAAACTGATCAAAGTAGTAAAATGAGAAATTAGGCTTCCAGAAAAGCTTATAGGAAATCCTTGATCTGAGTTGTACACAAAATAAAAAGAGAAGCCGAAGTCTTAAAATCCAAACACAGATAATTTTAATTATACCCGGCTGCAGTTTTATTGTACACCTAAGGCTGAAATTCATTGAACAGTTTCAAAAATAGTAATATGTCAGAAGAAGAAAAAGGAGTAAAATCCTAAGGTTTTTCCTGCTCTTCACATGAGAAATCACTCGAGATACCCACTAGGACAGTCACATCCTAAGCATCTCTCTCTGACATCTGCAGTTTAGCACCAAGCTTTCCCAATCCCTCTGCAATCCCATTATCCTGGTCTGCAGGGCAGACACCTCTGTCTTATGCTGTATGCAGAAAAGCCTCTGGAATGGATCCCACCAAAAAAAAACTCCTGCAGAAGAACACAGTGTGTCCATCACACCATTCATTCCCCCTCCTTACCAGCTCACCTGGCAGGGGCACAGGGGAGTGACACACCTGAGCTGTGACACCCAGTGTCATGCCTGCTGCACATCCCTCAAATGGGCACTGGGGAATTCAGTTTCAGTACAACAGCAGGACACAGATACTACACAAATACTACAGAAAAAGGAACAAACTCTGCTCAAAGGCCTCTGTATCTTTACTCCTTGAGGGGGTGAAATGAGTGCCAGATGTTTCATTGCAACATCTTCACACTCTCAACTACAGAAAAAATCTCCCAAGACAAGATCAGGTTGGTGGTTATTTTTACTAGTTATTACAAAGGCATCAAATAACAGGTAACAGATTTATGAAATCTGGGGCCATCTACACATTACCATTAAACTTACCCCAGCCTAACCAATTAAGTGCACAGATTAAGATCACAGGTCCTTCCTCCTCCCACCTACCCATGGACCCTGCTTTCTCTGGTTAAGAACTTCAAGGTAGGAGGTTTTCCCTCGGCCTCCTTAGTCATTAGAAAGTGTAACAAAAGGGAAGAAAATAAGGGAATCCTATTTTTTTTACTCTCACTACCAACTGATCATACCTTCTGTAAATACAGACATTTTACAGAGTTCAGCTGTCAAAAGAGAGCCTGAGTGACCAACAAGAAATGACTTCCCCTTCAAAATCACAGTTCTGCCTCCTGATTTTCTACCATTTGCCTGTGCTAAAACTCCTCATCAAGCAGGCCAGCCCTGCTGTTGTAGATGGCAGGATCATTCTATCCACTCAGATATGATGGGAGAGAGAGACATTCACTCTGCTAATGCAGGGAAAGGGGCTTTTCCCTCCTACCCGGCTCAAAGCCACATGCACAGTGCAAGGAGACCTTGTTTTAAGCCAACTACAAAGAAAGGTGACTGATCTTACTGCACTTTGAGAACTCTTAAATCATGACTCACTGGGGTTACACATCCCAGTGCCATCTGTTCCTCTGAAACCATGTACCAGACCAGCAGCCTTGCCAGATAAACTCAGAGCTTGTGAAGGCATTCCAACCAAATATTGAACTCCTTAGGGTTATCAAGGCATTTCTTAGGAAGTGACCTTTCATCACCACCTGATACAAAGCTGTTCTTTTTGTCTGCTGCTGTTGTGGTGTCAAGCTTTTATACATGCATACTATTTGCCTCATTTAAGGTTTTATGAAATTGGTTCTCTCTTGAGTAGGAACGTGGCAGAGCTCACAGAGGCCCAACACCCATCAGGAATTACAGCACATCCTCCTCAGAGGAAAGTTCCCAGGCCTCATGACAAGCTGCTGAGTGCTCTGGCCAGAATAACCCACTGCATGATCCAGTGAAAGTCCGTGCTCCCTCTTGACTTTCAGCTCCTTTGTATACAAAAACACTCAAATTACCACACACAACCAAATACATTTTGAAGTCAACAATCTTCAAAAGAAATCTTGTACTTAATGCATATCTTATAAAAAAAGATCTGTCCACACAACAGCCATATCTGATTGCAAACCAGACATTACAGCTCCGTGATTCTTTGGGCATTTTGTTAATTTTATCCACATTCCCACATCAACTATCTCAACAACAGACAGAATCATCACTTGCCAAGGGAAGACTCAGATGTCAAACCAAGGGACTTGCCTACACAGGCTCTATAATAGCACTGAATGCACAGGGTATAACAATGCTAACTGGATTTCATCACCCCACTACAGTCTTCAACTCCCAGCAAACAAAGCAGATAGTTGGGCACTTCTCACAATGACTGTTAAGTATTGGCAGAGCTGGTATGATATTTTCACTGGTTAAATGAAGTATAAATGAAGATGCCTTGGCTTCAGAAAATGCTTTCAGAGAAAATTCACATGGGAGAGTCTCAACATTCAGACTATGTATTCTATCCTCTTATTTAATAACTGTTTTCATCAGCTAATGGAAGTGATGGAAGTGATCTGGCAAAAAAGAGCAGCTAGGCTGATACTTTTAGCACTGTGCTTGAAAAGAGCAGCAAAATTATCCTTTCCTCAGGTAGAAATCCAATTTATTTTGCTGTGTTTGCCCAACTGAGTTGAAATCTTCAGGCATTTCCCTTTAACAGGACCACATGTGAAGCACTCCACTATTCCCTGCTCCCTCCCTTTATCCCAGGGATCAGCACAGCAAAGCAGACAATCAAGCCCAGCATGAAATTGCCCAGTGGATGGTGAGCTTGCTGAAATCCCTGCAGCTGCTGGAGGATCCTGGATGCAAATGCTGCTCTCTGTGCTGCTCAGAGTCAAATGCCTTCACTTGAAAACATCTTGTCAGCCCTTCACACTTGCCTCTTCCAGCTGCAGAACCCACTGAATTCCCATTTACATCCTGGTGCACTCAAATGCAGCCCTGCTGCCTATGCCATGCTGTTTCCTGATTAATTCTGGCACGCTGAGGGATGCTTGCTCACTTCCAAAGGGCAGCCACTGCAAATGCAATGGAATCCAACTAAATATAAACTGGGAAAGTCAACAATATCTTCATGAGTCTCAGTTAAATCACTCGTGTTAGACCTGCAGCAATTCAAGCACCACATCAACGAAAGAAATACATAAAAGAATCTTTTTTCAATAGTTTTACATTGATAGTTCCAAACAATATCAGTTTGGAACAACTAGAAATAGAGATGAGACCAAGGAAGTAATCTTGACACAGCACAGCAGTACAAAAGACTTTAATGTCAAATATAATAGCTTCAGAAATGACAAGTTAGAGGTGTGATGGAATTCCAGAGAGCTTCTGAAGCATGGAACTTCTCTTCTAAACCAAATCAAGACTAGGGGAATGTTCTGGGATTTTAGTCCTCAACTTGGAATACTTTCTGAAAAGTACACACAGATAAAGCCAAAAATGAAACTTAATATTTGTGTGTTATCAGATACTTTTCTATTACTATTTTTTACTTGAGCTATCAAAAAGCTACAGCAGTTGATTTCTGAAAGAAATATTTGAACTGAAGGGTATTTCTCAACTTACAGAAAAATGGTAAGGATTTTTGTTCCACCATGCCAACTTTTTCAATCAAAACCCATGTCTTGTTTTGTTCTGTCAGCTGTATCATACCTAGACTTTTATATCTAAGTCTTAGTGCTATTTCCATGGTTGGCTTGATTAACTGGAAAGGATTAATACAAAGCATTGTGCTGTTACTGCAGGTTCAAGTCTGAGTGTTTTCTGCACACTGAGGAGCAGCTGCTTCCAACTAAACAGTGGAACTGCTCAGAAACATCTTGGCATGGGACTGAGCCTGCCCGGGTCAGCACCACGGCCTGGACCACCTGCAGAGATGTGAGGAGATTTGGGGGATGCAGTGCCAGGGCTCCTTGGACTGGAAGGCTGAGAATTAGCTGTCCTTACTGGCTGAAAACATTTAAATTACCTTGGGAATGGTTAAATGCCTCTATAATTGATGGATGAAACCTGTTTCTCCCAAGGCAAGGGGCATTTGCACCTCTGGCCTGTAATTGCATTGATGTTTCATTCTGGAGGAACTGAGCCTGTTACTGACATCAGCAATCACACAAAAGCAGTTAACTGAGGAATTCCTGAACTCAAAAAGAAGAAGAAAAAAAAAAAAGCTTGAAAAGCACCTGATTAGACGAGACAGGTTTCCTATTAAGTGAATCCACACAGTATGAGCAGTCACGAATGTAAAGTAAATTAAGTAATGTAAAGGAAAATATTTAAACATTTAGTTAAAAATTGGCAAAGTTATTCTAAGCCATTTCACATCCACAAAAGACTGTAATCATGACCAAGGGCAGACTCTCCTAGCATACCTGAACGTGGTATTTCCTGGAATAAAGTTAGAGAGGACTGGTCCCAGCATCATGTGAGCAAGCTGCAAATGCCACTCAGCCCAAGTGCTGCTGCTGTTAAACACTCAGTGCTGCTTCTTCGGGGGTTCCATGTTACACAAGATTACATTTAATTCAAATTGAGCAACTTGAAAAAGTAACATCATGATTGTTCATCCATAAGGTAAATATCAGGATCAAGGTATGAAGCTGAAAGGAACAAGAGCCTTCTCTTCAGAGCAGTTGACTTAGGGCTTACTTCAGAACTTTGGGGTCTTTTCCCAACTTACTTCCTTTAAACACAAACCATATTTTTATTGAACACACGTGGTATTCCATTCTTCATTGGAGTCTCTAAATATTATCTTAATAAAAGCAATACAAGTAAACCCAAATACGATTTTTGTATTGCTTCTGAAATATATAACAAATCATCTGAAGTATGAAGAGCTGCAAATTACAGGATTATCTAGGATTTAAGTGTATACAATTTACATTCTGAAAGATTACAGTGAATCAGCATTACAAAGATCATATGTCCTAAATTGGTTTCTCGAACATTTCTTTTATCTCAGTATTAGCACGTCAGCTATATGTTTTAGAAACAAAGTTAATCAATCAACAGTTAAGTATTTTCAGGATTTCAGGGCTTGTCTGTTACTTGTTCATTAAATCCCATCCTTGATTCTTCTTTGGAGATTACAAAATTCCTCTGGATTATTTTTGCCTCACCCCATCCTGACTGAAACTAAACAGAAGCAACATTAAGTGTCAGTCCAGGCTACAACAGGCTCAGCCATGCTCCAGGACTGCTACAGCCCCTGCTCACTGTCAGCATTACAAACGTGTACAGAAAGGCAAGGCAAGGGACAGTGGCCTGAAGAGAAAAAAGAAGAAATTCTCACATTGAGAAATTGGCTCTGAGAGGTGGGTAACAGGAGTCAAACCAAGTGCTCAGGGAAGAATGAAGTACCTCAAAGTAAAAGTCCAACCTGTTGCTCTAACAGGGAGTCAGCAGGCAGGAAAGAGGAGGAGCAGCAATATCCTGCAGGATAACGTCAGAGAGTGTCTGGTCACCTCTCTGCACCCCCAACAACTCCCAGGCTGGATTTTCCATGCACAGCAAGGCTCCAGCACTCCCACCCAGCCCTGGGATCCCACAGGGACGCTGGGGAAGGGATGAGATCAGCCACAGCACATCCAGAGATGTTCCTGCAGGCACCACAGGGGATGGAGGTCAGACAATACCTGAGTGAGGGAGAGAAGCCAGCAGCCTGGAAATGCAGACTGCAGAACTGGCAGGCAAAAGAGAATCCTGTGCATGTGGAAATCCAGCTCCTACATGCTTTTGGTCTGACAAATCCTAGCTTAGACACTGTGTTATGTCCTGTGGATTAGTAAATCAGACAAATGCTTGCCCTATGACAATGAAATCAAGTTCTGTTATCTCTAAATATTCTCCAGTCAGCCCAAAATAACATGCACAGGGGTTGTGTCCCCTTTAACATGCACATTTACTCTGTGAAAGATGGATTGATGGCAAAAAATTTATCTAGAGTATCCTAGGAATACTGCTGAAAGGTGTTTAACTCCAATGCTAGGATTAGAATATCCTATAGAGCCAGGACATGAATGTCATGTAGAAGCAGCCTGGCTCAAACCACAATAATTACACTTTGTGCTTAAAGGAGGAACTAAAAGAGAAGAATGGTGCTATCAGGTAACTGACACACTCATCCCATCAAAAGCAGATGCCATCTCCTTTCCTAGATGCAAAGGCCTGAAAGAAGGGTAAAAAACCAAAATATTTTTCCATGTGGGTCTGGTAGTCACAGAACTCCTGCATGCACATCAGGATTTTATTAGCTACAGCTCAACTGCAGCCTCAACCCTTCATGTCTCTACCTGGTTCTTCATGACAATGTGGAACTAAATACCAGATTTTACTCATTGTCTACTTTCATTTTTGTACTCTTCTCCCACCAATTTAACAAGTTAAAAAGCAAGACTGAGCAGGCTGAGCTGGTCACAAAGCAACAATGCTCTGAAACCACAGGAGGGGAAAATGTCTAACCTAGACAAAGATAAGTGTCATTAAAGCAGCACAAAGAGCTGTTTTACCACTTTGAGTCAGCTTGTGACTCTTGAAGCATAGAAGCTGGTCTGACAAATATAGCATAGACACAAATATAGAACACATACTCTCAAACAACTAGCTAATTTGGCCAACTAAATAGAGATAACACCCAACAGCTGAATTCATGCACATGCCAAATCTTCAAAGAATGGCACCCACTGTAGAAGTGGCTATGCACCGGAAAAAACATTAAACCACTGTCATATCTAAGAGTCCATTGACAAAGCAGCTTGGGAAAACCAGTGCTTTGAGGCTTTAAATAACTTTTACATCAAACTGAAACATTCTAAATCAAACAAGTGTTGGGGTTTTTTTTTGTGGAGAGGTAGAGGCTATTTTGGTTTTTGGTGGTTTTTTTTAATATGAGCCTACATTTCTATTCAAGTACTTCATATACTTCTCATTCTTTAAAGGTAAAACTACTTATACACACAGTATATTTGCTTAAGAGTCACAAGCACCTGATTTTTGGAAGGATCACCAGTGTCAACTGCAACAATGAGGAGACAAACTTTGGAAGGGGCTCAGCCCTACTACTACCTGGAGTTCTTGAAATAGTTTCCTTGTTCCTACAATCACTTTCCTGGGGCAAGCAGGGGGTAGAATTTCTCATGCTGCTGAAGTCTTTCATTATTGATAACTTTAGGGGAAGGGTTCTTTCTGCTCCAGTGGATGCCCAACCCTATTTCCCTGCACCTCAGCCTTCCACAGCACAACCCCCTTGCAGCCACCCTGGATACACAAAGCCTGCAAGAACTGGTTGGGGCAGGGCACTGCAAGTTCTGTGTGATGCCTTGCCCTGTAAATCTGCATCCCTGTCAGGGTTTAAACCTGTGAAATGCAGTGGGAATTTCAACAATGATTCGGTTATGGGAGCAGGTGGTTGTTCAACTTGCTGAATGTTCATCCTGCTGTTAACAGCTTACACATTTATACTACAGTGCTTGAAACAGTCAAGTCCTAGAAAGAGTATAAGGTGTTAACAACCACTACAAAATATTTCTGTAGGGGTACATTTCCTCCATTTCCCATCAACATAAATTCTGACAACAAAACCCAATATTAATCCATGCATTCATTCATCTTCAGCATCTGCTTTTAATTTACACATTAATAGAAGGCTACATTTCATTATTAAGTTTTTCTTATTAGTGATTGAGTCAATATTTCTGCCCCTTTGGTAGTGTCAGTTCATTAGTTTCCTGAAGCTGATGAAGTTTATTCTGCTGCTTCAAAAGGAGCCCATATTCTATTTACACAAACAAACAGCACAGAACACGCTCCTCACAGACACTTCACGGCACATCTGCATCTCCTTAAGTGGAATCACTTCTTCATTAGCAGCAGTTCCCCTCTCACAGGCTGAGCCAAGGCTAATCCACAAGGAACCACACCAGCCCGGTGGGTACTCAGCCCACTGGTGTAACCAAAGACCATTTAATTAACTGGCAAAACCACACAATGCCCATGGCAATGCAATGGTTCATATTCTGTCACCCCAAATTATGTTTTCTATCCCTTTACTGAAATGAACTCTACACTTATGACTATTGGTGCAAATTCTCCATAGTTGCAAAGTCTTTGGTAATACCAGACACCACAAACTGTGGAGAAAATCCCTGAGAGCAGCACTTAACAGTGTTCAACTGGACTGTCAAAAACCAGTGCAGGCACATTTTTGCAGTCAGAAAGCAACTCCTCACTTAGGGGCCCACAGAGCTGTGCTGACATGTTCCATGGACCAAGGAAATTTTTAGGCTACCCCTAAAATTCCTCTGCAGCTCTAGGAGTTAGGAAATACAAATTCATGTTGATGGGAACAGTTGAGTACCTGATCCCTTTGGAAATTATTTGCAGCAGTTAGATATACTGTCCTTTTCCCCTGCCAGAGATTAGAGCTCTGACAGCACAAATTATCATGTGAGCACTCCATAATCCCTTCCACTGCACAGACACTGGGTTTGGCCCAGTCCTACTCACTGGCTGACTTTTCACAGCCTGGCATGGAAAACAGAACTTGAAATATCTTAATCAGGATGGCTGAATTTTGAGGGGGGAAGCTGTATTAGAAGAGAGGACCAACAGTTGGCATGCAGCTTTTTATTCCTTTCATCACAAACTATCAGAACATTCCAGAGAAAGCAATCAGAGGCAGACTGCAATGCACTTGGGAACACACGTACTACAGAGTATTACACTGAGATTATTAATTCATCTCTTGCAAGACAAATTCTTACCTGGCATTCCATTTTCAGGATTTCTGAGTTTGGTCTGGTGGGTTTTGGTCTGGGGATTTTTTTTGCTGTTATTTTGTTGTTTGTTTTTATAAAGAACATTCATAGCTCTCTAAATGAAAGTTTAGCTGAATTAATGCAGTTATCAAGCAAATAGTGTAAATGATGAACAATATTCTTTAGTAACTTTGAAAACTGAGAAATATGTGAAAGGCAGTTTATACAAACAACAGCTTCTGTAGCTGCATAGAGGGAGGCAAACAGCTGACAGAAACACATCACTTCTGTGCTTTCAAATAATCTGTTTTGACAGTGTCACAGCAGAGCACATACATTAGTGATTTCTCATTTGTATCAGCCTCACTGGTGGAGAATCCAAGTTAATTTCCCAACTAAAGCAAACCACATGTGTGTTTTACCACTTCCTGGCTTTTGGAAAAGCCCAAGTCCACCTATGATTCCCAGCTTATGAACCAGCTTCACTGTTTCCTTTGGAAGATGACAGGAATCCACTAATGATGTTAATGACTACAGAGTTTTCAAAATTGAGACAATTACTTCTTTCAGTCTCTAAACAGGTAATCAGTTGTGACCAACTTTTCTCAATTTGCTAACAATCAGTAGGTCTTAACTAAACATTTAAAAGCATAAGGACTTCATTTAAAAGTTTAAGTAGAATCAGTATAAAACTTAAATGACACCATCTGTTCTTAGCAGACCACATTCTTTAAGTGTTGGAAGTAGAACAGGGCCATATAGCTCATCAAAAAATAGCAAACTGCATGCTAAAATTAGGACATTTCCTTGAGATTCAGCTCTAGAAATATTCTGAGGCACCTTCTTAATTATTATCTGAGGCACCTCCTTAATTATTATCTACTAGCAAAGGGCAACCTGTTCATTCATTTAAGGGCTTATTACATAAACCACTGAAGGGCATAGGAAAAAAATCCCACTGGGATTATAGAGTGAGAAAAAGAACTATAAAAATGATGTACAGTAATAAGAAAACACGCTTTAATTTGTTCTGTAAAATCAGAAAATGTGTACAAGGATTTAAGTGTATGAAAATATAGACAGTGTTTTAATAAGCTACAGAGAAAAGAAACAGTAAAACTAAGTTTTACTCTGAAAGTCAGCACTATTAAATTGGTAATTGAACACAATTGTATCCAAGAAAATAGAAAAAATAAGCTTATTTTAAAAAATATTGAACAGCTGACATTATCCTTCATGTTGCTACAACAAGGGGTAAAGGAGTTTTTCACAAAATGGAGGCACATTACAGCATCAACCAGAGGAAGATGGAGACACTAAAAATGAAAGTTGGGCACGTCTGTACTACCACTGCAATACAAAAACATGTGGTGTGTTCTGTAACATTACAATTTAGTGTTTTGAAAAATAGCCCTGTATAAACCACAGGGCAAATAAACTGCAGTGTGTGTCCCACATGAAGAGTCAGGAACTTGCCTTCCCCCTCTGTGATGGTGGAAACTCACAGGCACACACCACAAACCAGGCTGCTTCTACTCAGGAGGGTTTCACTCAAATGGAGATGGAATTTTAAGTTCTAACACCAGCTACAGCCTTGTTGTTTGCTCTCTAGTCAGACCAACCCTTCCACTGTCCAGAGCACTTGCAGTAAAATACCTGAACTCCTCTTCCTTGAAGAATTTGCTTTCTTATTTACCAACTTTGTTTGGGGGGCAAATCCCCAGCATTCTCTGCTGAAAGTTTGCTAGAAAGGCTGCCCAAGCAGGGAAGTTAAACCCCTCCTCCCTCACCTGAAATCATCCCAGTCAATACCTGAACTCAAGGAGAATGTGCAGCCCATGAGAACAAACAATGTCTCTCAAAAACACAACCCCCTGTGCTGTGCTTTCAGTGTTTTAGTGAGACTTTCTGAGCAAAGTAAACCCTGTAAATCACAACTGAGGAGGCAGGGGTGAGCAGGGTGAAGGTCCAACACTCCCACTGGAGCACCAAAGCATTCCAGGGTAGTTTGGGGTGACAGCAGGGGCAAGGGGCTGCAGGTGCAGCCCAATTCTGGCAGCTCTGGAGACAAGTCACTTTATAAACCTTTGCTCTCACTCTGTCATCTGCACAAGTTGTACAAAAGCTTTTCCAGTACAGTGAAAGGATCCACACCACATCCCAGATACAGCAATTGTTCTTTCTGCATAAATGGAATATGACCTGCAGACACATTTGCAAACTAGAAGTGGCTTGGTTTAGATTTATGGACCTGCCTTACCCCACTCCACAGCATTATTGCACTCACACTATAAAGCTTTCCAAGAGCACAAAGACACAATGTAAATTAATAGTACAAATGTTTGTGCTATAAATGTGTATTTAATATTACAGTTTTAATACACATCAGCCACATCACAGTTTGCAAAGCTTTGGGTTTTACCAAGTTAAGACTTCTGAGTTTTCACTATATGCTGATGCTGGAAAACCTCCCATACCAAAATTATGGAGAACACAAAATAGACTTGAGTCTATTTTAAATCACTGTCACATCTATGGCCATAAAAAAACTACACACTTCAAATGCATCAAGCCCAGCACTCAATATCCTCATATCCTCGATATCCTAATGACCAGCACACCACATCCACCTAACAGCACTATCTTGAGGCACAGCAGGGAAGCTGGAATAGGAATGACAAGCATCAAATCCCCACACAACCAGATCTGGAACTACAAAATGTCAGGAGGAAAAATATTCTCAGAAAATGTGCAGACTCCACACACTCAGCACGAACGTGTTGGAGAGCCCAGTCCCACCCCCAGAGAGCAAGGCTGCATTTCCACACACTGAAAAAGAGCAGGAGCAGAGGGGCAGGGAAGCTCTGGGAACAGCTCCTCCATGGCTGAGATCACCCCCTTTTCCTGCTCTCACAACTCATCTATGAAGCATCAGTTTCCTCCCCACACCAGCAAATGCCTCCCTTGCAACCTCCAACTTGTCTTTTCCACTGGACAGGAGTCTCTGCTTAGTTACTGTTTTCTACACAACAGCATAATCCATTACTAGCTCTTAGTAACCATCATACTAAGAAAAAACATTACCTGCTCCACTTCTGAAATACTTCTGATTTATCTTTAGTTCACAATGTAAAAAAAAAAATCATTTAACTTCTGCCTGGTTTGTCAGTCTACATCCTACAGGCATTGGGACTGAAATTCCACCACGTATTTGCTTGTTGGTTCCATCCCAGTAAATGTGAAGATACCAAGTGCTATTGAAGAATATTATATTCTCATTCACAAGTGGACAAGAAGCATTTCACTCTCATTATATCATTTTCAATGCTGGTACACTTACATTCTTTATAGATGACATTATTGATTTCCCTTTTGTTTTATAACAAAGACATTTATGTTACCATCACTTCATTTGTAAAAAGGCTATAAATGAGACACAAGTGAGATGCATTGCCTGGAAACTGCTAATATGAGAATCAAAACATGCTGAAATACCTGAGTACAATTATTTAGCTACGATTGTAATTAGCTGTGTTTAAATCATAGTAATGAACTAATGGAGTAGTTCTCATGCAGAGGAAGTCAAAGGAAATCCATTACAAAGCTAATTAAACGACAGTCTTTAAGAAGAATAGTGGTTTTTCTCCCTATTAGGTCACACAAAGTAGTGAACTCTGTGCTTGGAACATTTCTGCCAGCAAGGCTGGGAAGCACCCCTCCCCTGTGCCTGTAAATCCACAATAAATTTTGCTTTAAGAGAACCTTTTACTTCAACAAGAGACAGGAAAAAAAAATTGTTCTCTTTTATGTGTGGACAGAATGAAACTAGGAGGGGTGTAATGATTATAAAGACAAAGCCCCAAGCATTGGGTCAGTCAGACAGGAGCCAGCCCTGTGGCTGCTCCTGCAGGGCTGCTCTTCCCCCAGCCCCACTGCCCCCTCACACCCCTCTGCCAGCCTCAAGGAAAACTTCAGCAAAGAAAACAACCTCCAGTGGCTCATAATTTAACCACATTAACTTTACTGAAGCCTATAATGAATTATTTCAGTAATGACTTGTAATTGACCCAACAGATAAAGATTTATGGAAGATTCAGCAGGGGAAGCAGAAGCAAATATCTGAGCAAAATTCCATTGCCATTTTTGCTGGATGGGGGTAGGGAGAGAAGAAGGAAAAAAAAGGAGAGGATGCCTAGAAGGGAAACACAGCTCCTCACACATTGGTTACAGCAAGGAGCAGAATGATGAATGACTGTGCTGTGCTGAAAGGGCACATGACAAGAATATATTGTTCTCACCTGTGGACCTCTACTTTTCTCGGATTTTAATGAATCATGATCCTTTCAGTTCACTTGCAAGTCTCAGCTCTTTACTCTCTGTACAAGACTAACATTTCTGTTCCCAGCATTGGTAGAACTGCTGTTGACTGAAGAATTTATGACTCAGCCCAGCTGACAGCATGCTGGAAACAGAGGAGATTTAGTCTGTCTTTCTCTACATTCCCAACAACATCTCATTTCTACTCAGGAAATATTCATCATTTTGTAAAATGTTCCCCCTGTTCCTTTAGCTGCACCATGGCCAAGGAGTCAAAGAATAAAACTGTGCTACACATATAAAAACACACATTTACTGAGAGATTTTATTTAAAACTTTTATTATAACCATAGTCACAGCATGAAAAGTAAGTTCAGTGCACCATCACTGATGCAAAAATTCAATTTCAGGGTGCAATAAACACTTTACATGTCTCTCCTTAAACTGTGTTTAACAGACCCATCTCTCTGCATCTCTCCAAGTCCTGACATCTAATGGGCATTGTTAATGTTAATTTCACCATCCCATTGCATTTGATAAATAAGCAACTGTCAACCCCACAAAATCTACCCAGAGGTGTTTAACCACCCTCCAAGGTTAATTAAAGACAAAGATTAAAGAGTGTAAAGCAAAACTTGGGTTTTTAAAAAAGCTTTTCCTTAGTTTCTAATAAAAGAATATGGCAATTACTGCATCTTGATGCAACAAAACCATGATATTTTTATTTTAAACCTCTGTGCAGAGGTGTACAGTCAATTCTGTGCTCCCAGAAGCCAATCTTTGCTTCCAGGTAAATCCCTCTATTCCAGTAGAAAAGCTGCAGCTTTGCAGCCCCTTGAAGCATTTCAGGTCTTTGTTGCCATTTTCGTCACACCAAGGGCAGGGACTGCAGGTAAGGTTGGTGGAAGCCAGAGATGCTCTGCCCTGAGCTGCCAATGGAATTAAAGTAAATAATGGCACAGGAACAATCATCAGCAACAGAGTTTTGCCCATGACCACACAGTTAAACACCAGCAAATCTGTAAACAAAGTTTTCTGAATCCCAGTGCAAAGTCTTGTATTGATTAAAGTAACTTCCTTCTATTTTAAGACTCATTACTAATACAATACCTCTTAAGTTGATAATGGAAGGTGTAAGTACAATTTCCTGGTGGAAGCCTGGCATTTTCCATGATAAAACACTGCTTTTATAAGGTTAAAACTTCATTAAACCTAAAGGATTAAGTTCAGACTCAAGAAATTAAGGCTTTAGACAAAAAAAATCAGTCAAATTTCAGTTTGAGAACAGACACAGAACATCCAATTGTGATGCAGGTGCTAACGTGCAACTTGAAGTAATTCTTACAAATGTAATTTTTACTTTTTGAATACAAAATAGAGATTAAGTCACCAAATGAGTCATCTTTCCTCTCATCTGGAAACAACACAGTCACTTAATTAAAAGTGTGTGTGGTGGTGGGGGGTCTCCAAGCTTTATACTTGTAGTTTTATGGGTTTATATTTTAAAGCTAGAGCCATTTGTTTAATTCTAACTGAGGTTTTAACTGAGGGGGCAGGGAGAAGGGGGATGCAATAGAAAGGCCAAGTTCTCAGTAATGGTGATGTTAAAATACTGACATCACTCAGAAAAGGAGATTTCCAAAAGCTTTACAGACAACTAGAATTCCTCACAGTCTAGACTGCACTTTGCAGTGGCAATGCCAGCTGATCCCTTACCCATTGATTTTAATGCCTGCTCCTCATCTAATATCAATAAATCCTCAGGGGAAACCTACACGGAGCAGCTTTCAAGTCACAGACCACTCATTCATCTTTTGTATGTGCTCACACACTAGGGATTCTGATAATGATCAGTATTAGATAATTCTGATATCCTAGAAAATATCTGAAAATCTAGATAATCCTAGGGCAAGGGAAAGAAAATCTTTGGCTAAACATACCTGGAAAGAAAAGGAATACATGTGATGGTGTAAAACCTTTTCCACAAAAGGGTGCTTGCAGTACAGTCATGGCCTAGCTTCCCATCAATCATCCTAATAACTCATGTTTGACTTTCTCTTGAACCAGAAATCCAGAATGGCTCTCTGGTTCCAAAGCCCTGTAACAAAATCCAACAATCCTCCTTTCTGATTTTTCATTTTCAAATAATATTTACAAACACTTCTACCTACCTTAACTTAAAAACTGATGGATTTTGAATTCAAACCATACTAAATATTTGCCTGTCACCAAAATAATGCCACTCAAAGACGTTTTATGTCAGTTCACACATTAAATGTATAATGTATTTTTATGCTGCTACTGACCCCTTAAATCAATAATCTGAATTTAAGTCGACTGGAATCACTGCTTTGTCTGTTTGACACTTCTGGCATCTGGAATAGCTTTAGCAATTGCAAAATAAACCACAGGGCAAAAACTATCAGAAGCAAGACCATGCTCAAGATGAATATATCACTTAAACACATTTAAAGGCAGGATCAGGTATCAGATTTTTCTCCTAACTGAGATTTATCTCCCTTTTTCTTTCCAGCATACTTGCAGCAGCACACAAGACTACTTTGATTCAAATCAGACAGTCTGATAATTCCAAGGCAGTGTTTTTAATTCCTCTTACATAATTAAATTCCAAAAACTGAAATAGAATTATATATTCCATTTTCTATGTCCTAGAATTTCTTAGCACTCCTATGCACCAAAAGGAAATGTGACAGGATATCACTCACTGCTTCCATTGAAAAATTTCTTAGAGAATGAGGAAACTCAAAATTACTGTGATCTTAATTAATCTTAAAATAGGATAAGATTGTAGAACTAAAAGTTACATTTTGAAAATGCTGATCTCCCTTTGAGATAAAACTCATGTGATCACACAGCCACCTACAACAGCCATCATACTTCCAATTTATAGAATGCTTTTAAACATAGCAAAGCTTTTCCCATTCTGACCAACCAGCAGCACCTCAGTCCTGTACATCAACTCAATTCTGTCAGCAGCCTAAATCCTCTTCAACATCACTGAAATTGAATGTGCCATGGTCAAACTCCTGTCACCAGCAAAGCTAATGAAGCTGTCCATAGGAGCAATCCCAAAAAACCTTGTCCACAGCCAGGAACTTACCCATGCAGGCCTTATTTTTCCTAATACAAAGCCATTCCAAAGCTTTTCCAGCTATTTAATCACTGAAGCAACTGACCACTTTTACAGCAGAAAGGTGCTATTTAGGAAGAAAAAAAAAATTAAAAGGAAAAAAAGAAAGAAAAAAAATAAGAAAAAAAAATGAAAAATTACACCTATCTATCAATCTGGTATTTCAAGTGAATTTTTTGAGAACAGTCTCAAAAGAAATTATATATGCCTTCCTAGCATAACTTGGAAACACTTCTTTATACCCAACCTCATAAAACTCTTTTCATGTTACTAAACCTGAATAACTGCTCTGTTCTGAAACCACAGGGTTACAGCTCACTACAAAGCATTTCAGAAACTGAACGCTATGAACTTAAAAATATCCTGACCTTTGTATTCTGTTGAGTTAAAAAAAATTAGTGCTTTTCTTTTGGAGCTCTCCAGGTTACCCAGTGTGTTGAAAGGGCCAATGCTTTGGTCTGGTTAATCCAAAGGTGAGCAGTTCCTTATCTGTTACTGAAATCTCCTTTTTGAGTTCCACCAAACCAAAGCCATGGCTCCAAAGCCCACACTCCCACCTCCCCATGTGCAAATGCAGGGTGATTTCTCTGCCATCCCACACGTCCTGACAAGGGGCTATGTTTGTTTCCCTGTGGTGGTTTTTTCTCTCAGGTGGAGGGGAGAGGTGGGAGCAGCCAGCAGAAAGCAGCATCACTTGTGTCACTGCTCTGGGCACTTTCTGGTTCAGCTGGAACCTCCTGGGGAGCCTTCTGTAGGCAAAGATGGCACAGCAAGGCATGGAGCTGGAGCTGGACAGGACAAAAATCCTGAAAGGACCATCTCAATCCTTCCCAACACCCCTGTCATAAAGTAATAAAGAAAATATTCTACTAGAGCTGATGAAGAGCAATGGTTTAAGGACAAGAACAAGCTACACGGCATTTGTGGAATGGCAGGAGGTCACTGACACAAGTGAAGAAAAAGATCCACTCAGCCAGGAATGAGAAGTGACAGGAGGAAAATGCCTTGGTCTCAAAGTTAAATGGAGCTCTGGAAATAAGATTCCATGGTATATTACTGGTTATGCCTGTGAATTTTTGTGTGACCTTTATGACATTTAAGTACTCCCTTCCCCTGATGGATTGCCGAAAGGAGCAGTTTGAAAAGAGTAGAGGGCCAGACTGTAGATATGAAATCTGTTCTGCTGATCTTCATTTCTGTAAACTGAAGGACATTTGCCTCAAATATTTTATGTCTTTCATTCTTGGAAACACCACTGCAGTAAAGGATAACTTGTTATGTTTGCTACAGCTACAATGAAGTTACTAAACACTCTCCCTGAATAACAAAAGTAACCATGAATTGAAATAAAATTTTTTAAAATCAACTTTTAACAGTGAACCTGGGTGATATTTGCTATGCTCAGCTTCAGAGGGAGCCTTGTGTCATGGTGTTGGTGACCTGAGCCACCCTTGCTAACCTGTGACACAGAACAGAAAGGTTTCAAGTTTGGTTCCAACACAGGGCACAGCATCCCAGGATCTCCCACAGCACAGGAATGCCAGTTTGGCCTCACCCAGGGCATCTCCCAGCCCAGGTGAGCAGGGACACGAGGGCCAGCAGCCCTCCCTGGAGGAAAAGCACACAGAGCTCCACAGGCTGCAGGAGCTGCCTATGGACAGGCTGCACGTCGTAAATTCTTTCACCCTTATGGAAATTCCTAATGCTGTGTGGCCCAGAGAATGAATGTGATCCCCTTTCAAAGGCCCTTCTTCAGAGTTTCCAGCTCTGGCTTTTTCCTACCATCTCTCCCTGCTTTCCTGAGCAGAGCTTTGCAGAGCTGCAGGACTCGGGGATGGGGTGGGGGTAAAAAGGGAAGGAGCTCTCCCAGAGCAGTGCATTCCATGCATTGCTGGGGTAATGGTGCTGAAGTTTGTGTTTGGCTTTAATTCCCTTCCGCCCCATTTAAAATATCAATTCTTAGCTATATTCCTGCTGAAAACTTGCAATGTTTCATTGTCAATTCCCTCAACTCCCATTTCTCTGAGCACCAAAGGGAAAAAGCCTAACAGGCTGGGTTTAGTCACAGCTTTAACATTTTGTGAATTCCTTCAGCTGTGTAATGCAAACCTAATATTTTATAAACAGCTTGGGAGAGGGTTCTCAGGTAGTAAAAACCACTGAGTGAATTTAGATTTCTCTCTGCCCTCCCACCACCATTTTCTTCTTGTTCTCTCTGTTAGGAGGGCCATTAGTCATTTAAAAGACCTGTTGGTCCATTATTACCTTCAGACCCCATTTGTGCAGCAGAGATGATGCCAAAGAACAAAAACCCAGAGCAGATGAGGAACATTGAGCTCAGTCTCAGATGGAGGCCCCAGTTCAGTGTCCTACAAACCCTGTGCCTGATACCAACCTGTTAAACAGCTGATTTTTTAAAAAAACTAAGATTAAACTTCACTTAATCTCTATGTTCTGATTTAATTTTTTTTTCCTTCTAAGACAATCTTCTTATGCCCAATGCAAGGTTGAGGATATTATATTACTTTCTCTGAAGACTTAGTAATAGTCTTTGAAAATCTTGGGTATTAAAAATTTATTCCCTTTTGTGGGGTTTTTGATTCCTGGTAAGTAACAGCATATTTGTCCTCCATTCATAAATACAGAAGTTAGACTGCACTAACAAGCTGTCTCTGAAACATTACAAAGGAATTGCATGAGAAATCATGTAGTAACAAAACAAAAACCTAAATAACCCACACCTTCATATGATGTCTATCCCCATCTCAAAAGAGTAATATTGTATTGCAATCCACTAAAAGGTTTCAAAACACCATTGCTCTAATAAAGGAGTTTTCTTACTTAGACCTTTGAAAATATTAATTTTAAATTAACTCTGCTGATTTTTTTCTACTAATACACTCAAATGCCACAGGTGATACCTCTGCAGTGTTATTAATTTGACCCATATACTGAGATACAATAAAACCCAAAGATGTGTTTCCCTTAGGGTTAATTACTGTTTGCCACTAAATTGCCTTTGAGCTGAAAAAGTGCTCAGAGGTTAAAAAGGCATTAGAAGGTCACACTTTGCCTTGAAGTCAAAAAGAAAAAAAAAAATAATAATAAGCCCCCTCTCATTGTGCTATGAAGTTCTCTCAGTGCATCCCAGATGCCAGCCAGTTATCTCAGCCAGGCAGTGAGAAAATGGATATTTTCTGTTGGATCAAGGTGCAGCGAGGCACAAAACATTCCACAGGGTACCATCAATCCTGCTCCTGTCCCTCTCATCTGCTGGGTGCAGCCTGTGTCCCCTTCTCCCAGGGACAATGCTGAGGGTATTTGCAGCCACCATCACCCCCTTGCTCCTTTTCTGATACAAAAAATCTCCAGCTCCGTGCTGACTTGCTGATTGCCAGGGGGCAACGGCAGGCAAAGGTTTCACACTCCAGCCAGGAAGAATTTCAGGCTGCATTCGAACAACAAAGGGTCAGCCAGGTGCTGTCCCATACAAGAAAACAATTTTCTGGTTCTGAACTTTACCTTCTGCTCTCAAATCCTCCCCAGGGATATTTTTTTTTTTCTTTTTGACTCATTAAAAAAACCACCAATGGGAGGCAGAGAAAAGAATACAAGCCAATAGAGCCATGTTAAAACAATGAGATTATTCTTATCAATACACAATAAATGTAAGCCAGGAAACCATAAATTCTTAATAAAAGTTCACTGTGTACCCTCAAATTCTTCTACAAAGTCAGCAAGAAACATGTATTAATCTATAAAGGCATTTTTCCCTACAGAATGCTTCCAAAGTAGGTAAAAACTTTTTTGGCAGGTCTATTTATTATTTGGAGAATGAGCTTCCTGACAGTGAATAACATGTATAAGCTCAAAGCTGACAACAGTAAACAAATATAAAACCAAAATAATTTAAAGTTCATTTGCTGAGGGCAAGCTGACCTTCAGTACTGACATTTTCATTTAAGAGTTGTTATAAAGCCTGTGCATACACGTGTGCATAGACATAATTACGTGCAGAGCCTGTCTGTGTGTTTGAGAGTGCATTTCAGCCTGGGCAGTCACTCCTGGGCCAGCAGGACAGAACCAGAGAGGTTCTGGAGATGTTTGAAAGGCAGTCTCCATGGGCAGCCCCCGTGGTGCTCCTGCTGAGGGACTGCCAGGCAACACCTCCACACACAGAGCTGCACTTGCAGGGTTAAAGCACTTACATCAGCATCAAAAAGGAAGATCAAATTCTAATATTTTTAGTCTGATTTGCCCCCAGTTTTGCCTGAAGGTAAAATATCAAAAGGGTGTAGGTTGTTCTAACTCTATGAGTTTAGCACTGATGTAATAAAGGCAAATTTCATTTTGGAATCGTTGCTGAAGCAGAAACCAAAGAGCTTTGGTAGAGGAAGCAGAACAAATCACCCCATTCCATTTAGGAAAAGCCCTGACTGATGCTGCTTCAGAGGGATGGAGCTGCCTGTGCCACATTTGCTCAGGCTGGTGCCAGGAGGGGCTGGGGCTGAGCTCCACCTGAAGCTGCATCCCACAGGAAATTGTCCTTGTGATCTCCTGCTCTTCAAAGCCCCGGCCCCTCAGCTCTGTTTACTGGTTCAAAGTTTAATTATCCAGCTCCATGCCCTCCACCCGTGCACAGCAGGGAAGGCAGAACCCTGTCAGGATGGCACTGAAATGTCACAGGCTGCTGCAGAGCTCAGCACTGCCTGGTGGAGCCTCCTCCCTCCTGCAGGACCACATTCCTGCTGCTCCATGGACCCTCTGGACCCCTCCAGCCCAGGCACCAAACTCCTCAGCTTACATCCATCAATACCAAAATGCCAACTAATTATGTAACAACGTAATGCCATGCCAAGAACAGACACTGTGAGCTTAAAATAGTTGTGTTGGGCTAGCAAACAAAATTGTACAGATGAATTTGGTGATAGACAACAAGAGTCTAACAGCACAAATGTAATTTATATATTTTATGTATTTTTTCAATAGTTTTATATATATTCATGCACAAATTGTGCTTAATATATATATATAAAACTATTGGAAAAAACCCCGAAGTACAGTCCTAAAAGATTTTCCAAGGTGTGTGAAAGTTGCATAAGTGGACTCTATGCCACAGATGAAAAATGTGTTCAAATCTGTGGAGAAATTAAAAAATATCAGTAAAAGAATTAAAATTAGTAAAAGTTTTGAAAGGTATTTCCAGTATAAAAATGGTGAAAAAGGTGGAAGAAGAAAGAAACCTACAGATTCAAGCTCCATAAAATTAGTCCATGGAAATGTAATTACTACTTTAGTGGCATCACCTCAGATTAATAAAGAATGAAGACCATGTCCCATCTCTTATCAGCTGCTATTTTTAGGATTTTGATCGATCTGTAGACAATTACCCAGAGCAAAGATAATGATGAGTCCAAACCAAGCCCAAATTTAGGTAGCAATAAACCCAAATTTCCAGGTCAAGACTGACAGAATTATTGCTGAGAGTTCATTCATTTTAGAACTGCACAAGGCACACCAAGGCTGCTGCTGCAGCTTCTCTGCAGAGATGTTTCCCTCTCCTACACTCATCATCTGTCTTTGAGAAAAAACCCTCCTAGATGACTGCAGAAATAATTTGCAGAGCTAGGTGGGTAAGAGCAGAGTTTAATTTAGAGCTGAACCTCACTACTGAGAGGAAAGCAACTGCTGTCTAGTTGATCCAGTCAAGAGAGGAAATGAAACCAATTAATTGCAGATCTCTCAGAGACATTGATACACCCTCTGGCATCCACCCTCAACCAGATCTCACCTATACAACACTTATGCACACCATCACTCAGGCAAAAATGTTTTCTTTCCAAAAATCTACTTGAAGTCTAACACCTAAGTCATCTATTCTGGGAGCTCAGTCAATTCTTTGCACAAATGACAAACATAAAATGAGTAGGGAAGGAAAATTCCTTAACAACTGCCTGTGTACCTATCAAGTGACAGATCCAGAAAGCCTCTTCTCCCCATAAACTAGTACAATGGGAGATTTTGGGTACCAAATAAGCTCAAGATATGAGGGAAGCTGCTCAGCTTGCTGCTCCAAGGGGCACGGATTTGCACCACACAGAAGTGAACAGATTGGTTTCCAAGGAGGAAAAGGGAACAAAGCCTTGGGTCAGATGCAGCAGCACTCACTTGGCTCTTCTTCCAATTTCTCTTTCTGGGGGCTTCCCATGTTAAGATTAGAGACTGTTCAAATGTTTTACTTGAGGATTTAATTTTAACAGAAATGATTTCTGATTAGCCAGCACAGTTCCCATTAAAAACAAACAAACAAACAAACAAACAAAAAGAGTAAAAATCACAAACCTCTTTTTTTAAGTTAGTTTCTAGATGGCATTTTGTAGGTTTATCAATTACATAAGCTCTCAGGAGTAACAGAAAAAAATCAAAATAGAAAAACTCATATTTTTGAATGCAAAGGGAGGCAAGCAGGAGTTTTACAACCTGACAGCCCAGAAAGGCTGCATTTTTCCCTGAAAGAGCACACCTGTGCTACTGCTCTGCTGTGCAGGAGCAACTTGGTGTAAAAAAGGTCAAGAAGCAAGCTTGATGAGCATGCAAACACTGGAGGTAAAGCAGAAAGCAATTTGCCACCTCCAGGGCTGTAGATGTTCTAAATTCATTGCATACTTTGTCATCAATACTGCCTGGAATAAAGACCAGACAGCAGAGTGAGTCAGTGCAGAGAACATTCTTTCCTTACACATTTCTAATTTATAAACTAAACTTGGCACCTTAGAAAAAAAAAAACCTGCTACTGCCCAGGGAAAGCAGAAAAAGAGATTGAAAGATATTATGAAGCGTAACTCATGATTTCACTTAATCACCACTAAATTTACCCTTGCCAATGTCTGAGCACATGTACATATTTTTAAGTAGCATGTTATAAAGATTAACTGCTTTGCAAAAGAACTGCCATTCAACGTCTGGCTACCTTCTCACTGCTTTTTTGGAAAGAGAGAAGTGTTTTACAGCACCACTTTATTTAGTCCAGCTATCAGAAACTGCTATGGCAGTTCCACAATTTAAAACTTGCCAAACTCAAACACAACCCTGGTATGATTTGAAGAAGCTTAAGAAATTGTGAAATTGCAAAAGGAGCATCTGCATTACAGAGCAGTTTTTAAAAAAGAAGCAAACTTTTAGCAGCAAAAATTCTCTGGAACAATCCATCATCTCAATTAATAATTGAATAGACCTACCAACATATTGACACAACAGGAAAACATCAGGGTTATAAAGGGACCAACAGAAGTAACACTTGGGCACAGAACCAGCCACCTGCACTGCACACACATCTCCTGCCCTAAATGCAATCCTGGGCTCCACTTCTACCAGGATATTTCTGTTTTGTTCCCATATAAAACCGCAAGCCTCTGCCAGCAGGAAGTTCAGAATCCTTCTGGAGGAATCCCACAGAAACCAGGGAATCTCATAACCCACAGGCTGTGCCCACTCCCTCAGGCTCCTGCCTCATTACTAAGGAGCATATGGCCAAAGAACTGTTAATTCTTAAGGCTACTATTCCTCAGTTTCATAGCAAATAAATCTTCCTGAAGTACACAGCTGTGAAAACAAAAGTACATAACTAAATCTGATATATGAATGCAATTTCTATAAGTGTCATTCCTCTCCCACTATCCCACCTACCAAAAAGCAGAGAGGAAGATTTCTGTGATGGACTCAGTGGTTTGGCACTTTTATGTCTATTTTTCCAGGCAGAAAACCCACCCTGCCCATCTCAGGTCTAACAACAGTTCTTTCCAAACCTAGGAAGCAGTTTGGACAGGGCTGCTGGATTTTGCTTTCTTCAGGGGCAGCTGTGCCCTGTGAGGACACAGACCTCCCCTCCTGCAGGAGACAGCTCCAGGGTGTTTTGGGAAGGGGCTGCTCCAGTCACACCAATCAAAACCATCCCATGGACTTTTTCCCGAGCTGTTTTATCCCTGGCAGGCATGAGCATGGCAGATGAGGAGGAGGCAGAGCTGTGCTCTGGGAGCCCCGTGCCCAGCCCCGGAGCAGGGCACCACTGGCACCCCAGGTTTGGCTGAACTGTGACAGCACAGACTCCAGAACTTGTCACATATCCTCCTTCTCCAACACACTCCTCCAAATGTAACACCAGCCTCACTATATAACCCTGCACAGTGCTTAATTCAGTTATTAGACATGATGCCCCCAATTCCCACCATTCATTTTGCAGCCTTTAACATCCAATTTGTTAAGTGACTGTTCCATACAGAAGAGTTTTGCTGCAGCACTAGACACACTATGAGGGGAAAAATAATATATAAGAGGTTTATAGAATTAATTTTAATTTCCAAGGAAACTCAGATGAAAGAAATGATTCAAAATATTTATACTAACACTTAAACCTTAATATTACCTTCTTAACTTCAAAAATAAATACTGCTAACTAATTTTTGTTTATTTACTCCCTCTTCACACCAAGGCCAAGTTGGATGTGCTCTAAGCAACCTGTTTTAGTGAGTTACACCCCTGGCCATTGCAAAGAGGTTGAACTAGAAGACCTTTAAAGTCTCTTCCAACCCAAACCACTCTATGATTCACATAGCTTTATTTTTTTAAATCTTTTTTAAAGCTGCATAGAGCTATACTTTCATTAATCTTCAAACATTTATTAAGTCAATTAATTTCAGACTAAGAATACCTTGGATCAATTTTTCATCTCAACAGATAAATACAAACATCTGTTTTCATTGTAATTAGCTCATTTATAAGGGACAGAATTTGTACTAGGCTGGATTCCGTAACAAAGTTGCCAAAAAGTCTGGTCTACAAACTTTTTGCCATCCTAAATAAACCAGCAATTAAGCAACTAAGCTGCTCTCTGCAACAACAAACAGCTGCAGTAGATGTTTTATAAATAAAGGTGCCCAGGGAGGTGATGGAATTCCATCTTTGGAGATGCTCAAAAATCTGTTTGGACACAACTTCAGGCAGGTTGGATTGGATCTCCCTCTCAGCCGGGCTAGGATTCTCAGCTGCTGGATTTCCTCAAATGCTGTTTGCCTCCCCATTCTTCCATATAACAATAGCATCTTTGCCCTCTGCAAAAACCTTCAGGACATGGAGAAAACATACATTTTTTTCCCCTAATTTTATACTCAAAAATAGCAGTTTTGAAAAGTCCATTCTAACTTTCACTGTACTTGCAATCTGCAAAGGGAAAATGAAGAGAACATTAAGAAAAAGCAGGAAGGACATAGGAAGAGCAGAGAAATACTCTGCAAAAAAACCCCACAAAACTAATTCCAGCTGCTAGGAAACATGTATCATGACATGTATCAGAAATCTGACCTAGCACACATCTCAGAGTTCTGTTATTCTCAAGCATTCCTCTTCTGCTCCTGCTGGACAAGCTCCCTGCACTACCATGGCAATATGCCCCTCAGAAAATGGGGATATTTTAGTTAGTAGAACCACACTGGATGTGTCCAAACAGGGTGTTTCATCCTTCCACAAAGCACAGGCTCCCACAAGAAATGATCCAGTAGTACACTTGGAAAATACTTTGTCTTCTCTTGCTCTTAGCTTATTAATGCAACATAAGGCTGGGGAAAAAAAAAAAAGAGCAATATCCAGTCCTCACTGGTCCTCCCACTGGTTTGATTAAATCAAAAAATATATAATTAAAAAAAAAATAAGCCCAAAACAACTTAGAACACCCCACAGATAATTTCCTCCAGAGAGAGGGAATGGAGCTCAGAACCTTGATCCTGCCTGATGCTGTGTTATCTCCAAAGTCTCTGTGTAATCCAAAGTGAACAGTGCAGTCAACACCCTCAGCCCTGCAGCACATGGAAACCCTCTGAAAACTGGGAAAGAGAACAGGATCCTTGACCATGGAAGAGACCTGGAACTGCAGCCACTGTTGAATACAATGAAGTCTATGAGTAACATACAATTCTGTTGTTTAAAATATCCCTCACAGACACCTGTGCTACGCTGCTTGAAGACAGATGTTGGCAAATCCACAACTCAAAAGTCTGATCTCTGTTTTTTCAATAGAAAAGTGAAGATAAGCATTGGGAAAGATCTTAAAGACTGGCAGTTCAGATAAGATTTGCCCTTCAATTTATTCCAGTAAAGGTCTTAACATGACTATGAATAAAAAAAAAAAAAAAATTTAAAAAAAAAAAATCACTCATTTTATTTAATTCAATTCAGAACTTTGGCCCTTCAACTTGACTTCAGAACCTACAAGCCAAGAAACTGTTACTTCATTCCTCCAGAAGGATTTAGGTCCAAACCTTTCTCTAAATTCCCTTTTAAAGGGAGTATCTCAGCATAGGAAATTCTGTAACTGAATTTTCAGCTGAAGACTACACTTCAGGAGACAAAAATGGAGTGCTGAATGCTGGGCTGTACAACTCAGGCTCCAGAGCCTTGTGAAGAAAAAAAGAGTAAATGGGAAAAGAACACATCTCTCAATGCTGTGTTCCCATGAGGAGTTTGGGGTTTTTCACAATAACATATAGGATCTTTTTTTCATTCCCTACAAGCTACCTTAAGCATCACTGCCTTAAATGTTGCTACATTATGAGCATGAAATGCAGTGAGTACAGATCATTTCTTTTTTCCATTAGTAGCAAGAAAGACGTCAGGAATCTTTCACTGGAAATATTTTTCACTTCCTACTCTGTACATTTGCTTGCTATGAGATTTTTGGGAGGAAATCCGAGCGTTACCACATCCGGGGATGCATATGTATCTGATGTTGTTTAGAAGAATACAGTATTCATCTCCTGCCAGAGCTAAAGATCTCATGGCATATTTAAGGGAAACATCAAATTGCATTTAAAAAATGGCTAGAACATACAGCAAGAGTTTATTCCTCCAAATTATACCCTTGTTCTGCCAGAAATAGTCCTCTCCTCTAACTACCCTTGCTTGGTGACTGCGAAGGCAGGGAACGAGCGCTCGGCGCTTGCAGCCCTTTCTGTACGTGTGGTTTCTGATCACAGGGAGCTGGTTCCCTGCCTGACCACCTGGAACAGGGACTGCAAACAAACCAATGTGTCCCAGATGCACGGAGATGGAAAGCTCTGATTAAGGCACTGACAGGCATTGGCTCCTGGCACTCTTGAAAAGAGCGATATGGCAAATCTGCAGCCAAACTCTGCCAAGTGAGCCCTCAGGGGAACTCCATCCATCCCAACATACCACTGCTAAAACAGGCAGAGGTTCTTCACTAGGCTGGGAGTCATCCTTGTCCTGTCCAAAGCATCTCTAACCGCTCCAGGAGCACATTTAAGAACTCATGGTGCAACAGGCATGATGATGGAGGAACAGGAGGCCTGTAACAGCACTTCAGGGGGCACTGCACATGCCTTCATCATTCCCTCAGACACTGATGCCAAATTCTGAAACACTCATTTATGAAAATCAATAATTTATTTTCTCCCTAAACTCAGCTGCAATGATTTATCCTTCTTCATTTGTGCAACTTGAGATTCACCATTCCCACATTTCCTAGGACAGTACAACCAACAGGGGTGCAAGGTATGCAGGGAGGAATTAATATCCAGCAGCATATCCAAAGCAGCAGCTCCAAATCCTTCAGGATGTTTCTCAGCACTCACTATAGAAGTTTCTAAAAGCACTGTGTTAATGCCTGAGCGTTGCTCACAGCCATGAGAGTGTTGCTTTATTTCCTCAATGAAGACTTCACACAACCAGTGAAATTAGCAGAGCACAAAGTTATAAACAGCACAACTGGCCATGGATTACAGCACCAAGTAACAGACTTTGTGTTTTGATGTTATAAAGCACTGGGGAAAAAAAAGAGTTCTTACAAAAAACATCTGTCTCCTTCCTTACAATAAACAAAACCCCTTTACAAAAGCCTGAGTTGCACAATGATTACACAAACTGAGGAATCATTTTATCAAAAGCAGGACAACGAAATCCTCAAAGAATCCTCTCTTGTAGGAAAACAAGCATGGAGATTCCAGATCTTTTACAAACCCTGCACAAGCTGTTTACTTTAGTCAAGACTGACCCCAGCAATGCTCAGCACAAGGGAGGCTGCACTCCCTGGGATCTGTCCCCTCCTGTTATCCCACTGTGGATTTCCAAGGGCACAGCTCCCTTCCCACACCTGGGACACACTGACAGACACACCTGACTGCATTCTGTGTCCCTGCCTGCACTGGGACATTGCACTTTTTGTAAATACACCTTGGAACAAGAGCAACCCAGCAGAGCCAGTGATGGAGGTGACAATCTCACAGCTGAGTCATGGCAGGAGACAATCTCCAACTTCCAGCATCAGGGGAAAGAGGTGATGAAAAATCAAGAGATTTCTTCTGAACCACTGTATTTTCCTCCTAGAGCTGAAGAACCCCCAATTCACCTATTTTTTAAAATAGCCATTATTTTAACAAGCCACAGATTTTGGAGTGCCCCACTCCTGTCCACCTTTTGTTGCATTCTGCCAACAGTTTTATTTTATGGAAATAAAATACAACATCCACATTACTTACTAAAGGATTAAGCTATTGCCTCTGCTTCTTTGTTGCTTGTTTGTTTGTTTGGTCGGTTTTTTTATTTGTTTGTTTTGTTTTGTAATATATTTTCACTAGGGAATGAAGTCAGTCCACTAGCATGGATTTAAGGCTGGAGTTCTTGGTGTTTCTTTGGTTAGGCTTTATAGTGTGGTTTCTGGTTTTGTTTTTTGTTCATTTCAAAAGGATTAAATGCATTTTGAGCAAGATTTCCATGTAATTGTAATACTGAATTTCCACATTATTTGATTTACAAGTTTCAGGCTCCAATGAGTCTTAATAATTGTCCTTTTTGTGGTACAGCTGAATTCTTGGAGGACTTAAGTGCCCTACACACATTCCATTGGGATGTGTCTGACATTCAGCATCAGTGAAGATAAAATTCAGGCACTAATGTGTTTCACAGATACTCTCTCATATCACATGGTGCTGTCACCTCACAAAAACATGAGATAAGTATAAATAAAATGCCCACTCTTTCCAAAGGCAAAAATCCTCCAGCACACTGCTAAAAGAGAAATTACGTTTGCATCTGAACTTAAAAAATAAGAGGGGAAAAAAGTGGGAATTATACTCTAACATTATCCCATATCTGACAGAACTTTCTGCTTCTCCTAAAGCTTGCCTGTTCCAGAAAATTCATTAATTTAACAGATTTTTTTCATCATATGCAGCAGTTTTTGTATGTAGATTGCACATATTCATTCTTGTGAAGCAACTCCGAAGACTTATGAAGCAACTCAGCAAGAATGTGCATCAGAATAGCAGTTTATATGCAAATATTTCAACTGGAAAGACGTAAATTGTGTTTAGAAAGTGAAAGACTAGAAAATATTTCCTTCAGGGATCACCCCTGCAGCCGTGCATGTCAAAAGTCCTAATTAACAGCTGGGTGCAGACACCAGAATACCACAGAATAACACAACTTAAATTAAATAACAGTTGTGAGAGAAAAATAATGTTTATTTTGTAGCTTTTTCAGTGTTAGATTCATATTTGGCATCCACAAAGTCTTTGCATGCTTTCACACATAGCACTGGGGCAGGTACTTGGGACTCCATCCTGTGTGCTGCAGAGCTCAACTCGAGGGGACCTTTCCATTTTCCAAAAATCTTGGCAAGCACGAAGCTAAAATATGCTTATTTGATAAGAGGTACTATACACTGAGGAATTCACACATGTGTGAAATACAGACTGGAGCTGGAGGAACCACAACATGCACTGATGAACCTCCTGCCAAATTTTATTTACCAAGAGCACTGCTTGTTAGATTGCCTTGGCAGTGACATTTGGCTAAACGGGATTCTGACACCGAGGGCCAAATTTGACAGCCATTAAATTGCAAAACAAATCAGCTAATAGAAATCAGATAGGGTTAGATTTATCCCAGAGACTTTTACAAACATTTGATTTCAGTTAGTGATACGTTGGTTTACTCCAGTTAAGACACAAATCTCACACCATTTACATAAATTTTCTTCTGAAAAAACAGATCTGTCTTTTACGCACTCAAGTTGAAAAGATGCCTTCAACAAGTGGGGGATTTTTTGGCACAGATCTCTGCTGAAAAACACATTGGTAGAATTTTCTACTGACTAATTAGTGGCGTGTCCTATTTGCCTACTGATTTATGGCTTCTGATTAGGCTGGCTGGGGAATGTATTACAAAACAGCATCCTCTCTGAAGTTGTTTTATTTTGGGCGTGCCTGCTACTCATTTTCAGATACAGAGGTCCTCTTAAATAGAATGTAAAATGAAGGCTGTCATAAGTATAAATGTGTGTACAATTGAGTTCTATTACACGCTTTGATTACACAAATGGAGGTCTTACCCCACAATTTTCCCTGCTCAACACAGACTGTCATTTTCGTGCTCCTGACGTGGTTATTATTGCAACCACTGAAATTAAAACAAGGCTGCCTTACATTCAGGGTAGTACTTTTGAGAGCTTCTTTTCTTCACACACAAACCCATCTTCCTTTCTTTGATAAGTAATCTTTGCAAAATGGCACCACATGGGTAATGCTTTCCTGTTCATTTTGCAAATAAACCAGAGTTCCCAGTGATTCCCCTTAAATTCTGATTATTCTAGTGAGATCTTGGTTATCATCAGACCTTGAGACGAACAAGACAAATCTTAGAGGAGTTCAAAGCCGTGGGAGTTTACACAAACGTGCCATTAACACAAGCCAGGAGCATCAGGCATCAAGTGCCACTGAATATATTAATATCTGCAAGCAAACTTCTCCCAGTGTTATTCATGAAGCCAAATGAGAAGTGCAGAAATATTTAAAAAAGGAAAAAAAGCATCCTCTGACTATATAATCCTCATGAGGTTTCCAGGCCACAGAATGCAGGATAACAGCATTCCTCCCATACCAATCCCTTGCTTGAAGAAATCAAGACTGGAATCAGTTTCTGAAACTCATTTAGCAGACCTGTTTTTTCCCAAAGTCGAGAGAATAGACTAAAATTCAAAGAAATCTGCAGATGTGAAAAACAATGTGTGCTCGTAATTAATCAATCACTCCCCCAAGAAAAAGTTTTAATATCTTCCTATTTTAGAAGTAATTTTTAAGCTTTTGTAAATGTTAAAATATGATAATTTCACATGTATAATACTAAAGGAACTTAGAAGTAACTAACCATTAAAGGGTTCTTAGAAGTTTAGCTGGAAAAGAATTAATGCACGTAATAAAAATTAATGTGCATCTCAAATTTCAATTCTGGAACGTTAAATTTTGCCCAAATCCATGCAATGTGATGTTGTCAGTCACAAAGGAAAAGCATGGTGACCACCCATATTATACCCATATACAGGGGAAGATTCATTGTAAAACTTTATATCAGAAGAAAATTTAGAAAATATCTTGAAATGCAAATTCTGTTTGAACGTAAACAAAGCCTGTGTATTTTGAGACCCTCCAAAAATCCCGACAAACCAAAAAATAAAAATACAACTACGTGTAGATGAGAAAACCCTCTGAAAAGCAACACCATCAGAAAGCAAACAACCCTGCAAACAGCACACAGCTGATAGGAATGTCAGAACATGGGCAAGTGGTGATACTGAAGCATCTATCAACATTCCTTCCTGCAGCAAAAAATGTTGGTGAAATAAAGCCCATTTCACAGGGTACATTTTGCCAAATCTGACAAAAGTGCTCTCTCAGTGCTTGTCCACCCATTGACAGCAGTAATTTACAGAACTATCTGTAATCTGAGCTGCACTGTTCTCCACTAAAAATGGCTAAATATGCTCTGCTGAAAAATATTTTTCTTTAAAAAGTCAAAAGCTGCTTGTCATGTTTGGGAAGAATCCTGATGTGCAGGGCCTGGTGCTGTAGCTGTGTGCATTCCAGGAAGGCTGCAGGTCATGCTTGGCTGCAGATGCAATCGAGCAGCATTGCATGCTGGAGCTGCAGATGCACAAACCAACAGATTTACTCATTTGGGGTTAAAGTCTGTAAATGAACAAAGCACTGGCCACCCTGAGCCTCTCCTGATTACTCTGTATTTAACACTGCCTGCCATTGAGAGGGTACAAGCTCACCTCAGGAGGGTGAGCCTAATTTACCTGATAGATGTGAGATTTGTTAACTGTGATTTAGCTCAAACATAAATCATGTTTGTTTCTACACAGCCATCCACACATCACTCTTTTCAATCCAGACTGCTCCTTGATGATGTTCTTGCTTCACTTTGGCTTAGGGCTGATCCTTCCATGAAGCTTAGCTAACAGCACTTGCACTTTCATGCATCTCTAAGTATTTCCATTTTTCCCCATATAAAACACACAGTTCAAAGCTTTAGAGAACAGAATAATCTGATATTTTGTTAAATATTAATTCAAATAGACAATATGTCTATTTTTTCCTAAACATTTTTGAATGTCCCTGTGATTTTACTCCTTAAAATGTACTCTAGTCAGTTGGCAAGAATTGCTGCAAGCAGTGACTGAGAAGCTGCTGCCCTTATTTCTTTTTCTGCTGGGCTCTGGGAGCCACTCTCCCTGCACCATGCTCAGTTACTCTCTCAGATGGAGCCAAAGTCTCAAGGAACTGCTTCCTTTGGCACAGGCTGATCAGTCATCAAATAAACCTGCAGGAAATATTTCTCCTGCTGCTCGAAGAATGACCCAAAATTTCAAGGATCTCATCTCTGAGCTTCCCTTCTATGGCACACAGATTTCCATCTGCTGTGCACAGGGTGACTCCACAAGTGTTTCAGGCACAAATAAACCAGAGCTATGCTTCAGAGAGAGTTTTACATTACCAGGTGTCAAACTCCCTGGTAGAAAAGGTGGTGTAACCATGTGAACCCACAGGCCTGTGTATTTTCCTTGAGAGGTAAAAAAATTTGCCAGTGGACACTGTTTTGTTGAAGAGATTGTGATGCAAGAGAAAAGAAAGGAGAAGGATATTCACTGTAAAGTGTGAAATCACACAGAGCATATGGACCTGTGGGCACAGAGCCAGCTCTGGAGCCACTCAGGCCACCACATCCAAAGCTTTAAGGTGGCAAGCCCAACAAGGAGAAACTTACATGCCCCAAAATCAGAGGAAATTCTTCACATAAGGATCCACAAAGTGCCCAAATGAAGAACCAATACCAGTTTGGGGCTGGCTTCCTGAGGATTAGCATAAAACATTTTATTCTCACACACTCATTGCTAAACACTGATTTTCTGTAAGACAGCATCATTTTACCTAACACGACAGAAACACTGAAATTCATTTTTCTCCCTCAGTCCCTGTGCTAATGACACATTTATCTGAAACAGGAATTACCCATCCTGTTCTTTTGGATTTGCTTTAAAAAACAAGGCAGTCACATCACACCTCACCAGATCTGAGCTTTCCCACTGCCCCATCACTGATGACATCCACAATGGTGCCTCTCACCACGGCATCTGTGAATACCTTAAATATATCACTAGCAGATCCAAAGAAAGGTGCAATATCTGCAAAAGCAGATGGTGTAATAGGCCTGGCCAGTTGGATAAAAGCCCAGGTTTTCATACCTTAAAATCAATTGAAAGCTTGAGCAAAATGAATCCAACAGCTCTCTGAATATGTCCAGATTTGCACTTCAGCATAGTTTTTGCATGAGCAACCTCTCTTTAAAGAGTCTGGAACAGTGCTTACCAAGATAAATGGAGAAAGCATGTTGCCATGTAATGAAAGTAAAACCAGAATCTAGGATGCAAACTGATGACTGGTATATAGCACATAAAAATATTGAGAAATTGAAAAGTGAGAGACAATGAGGCAAACAGCTTCAAAGGACAAAGTATTCCCCCAAAATGTCACAGTTATAGCCAAGGCAGAGAGCACTCATCAAAGGAACTCTCCCAGAACGTGCTATTTGTCCTCCTACAACCAGAAATTTGGATTTGTATGTTTTCTTCCACCACTTCACACTCAAAAGCCTCAAAGGAGCATCCAAAGTAAACAGAGACCCCATGAGAAAACCCTCGTGACCCTAAATGTTATAATGGACTTTAATGTTCACCTTTTGAGCTGTAAGCCTACAGCAGGGGCCCTTAGGGTATATCAGTGCACCAATATTTCCAGCAGGAAGAGCCTCTCAAAAGCATGAAAGAACTTAACAGAAACTGGATTTTTTTTAATGATTTGCCTTAACATTTGCAGTGGGACTGCTATCTACAGTTAGCTATTCCAACAAAAACACCTGCTTGCTTGAGAAAAAAGGCATTCTGAGATGTGTTGATATAAAGAGATTAAACCAAAGAGGACTTCTTTAAATCCTTGATTTCTTCAGAAATAAACTTAATCTTCCATTTGATCAAAAAGACAACAATGTAAATCTTGTATACTAAAAGGCTGCTACAAAATATATACAGGAACAGAAACTTGTAGCACCCAGAGGCAAATATTTAACATTTAACAGTCAGATGGGGAAGTACAATATTATTAAATGTTCAGCATTACAACTCACTATCAGCACTTATTTACCTACATTCACACAATGGCTAAAACCAGCCCTGAGGCTTCACTTGCTCAGCTGGGAGAGAATTGAGATATTTTTCCTCCTCGAACCCCAGTTAGAAATAACTTTTAAAAAAACACTTATTGTTTTAGCCTAATATAATGATTTTTAATTGCTAGTATTTCTTAATTATTATAGGTTAGCCACAACACATGGCAGGGTAAGGGGGAGTAGAAATTTCTGCTTTGAGACATGGGTGATAATGTGGTTTTCCATCAGAATAACCTTAGTCCATAAAGAGGATGGTCATTGATTCTGAATTATTTTTTTCTGTTTGTAAAATAGAACTGGGTTTTTCACTCTAATTCCTCCTGTAACTGAAGACACATCAAGCTCGAGGAGGATGTAGCATTTTTTTGGCCAAGTTTCTCAGGTCTTACAAACTGGTGCTCTACTGGTCTCTGTCCACTGGCCAACAACTCCCCTGTCATGATCAATAAAATGTCCAGGAGCTGCAGCAGCTTTGGGTTTAGTGAAGTGGGATCCAGGTGAATTGGAGAGCATGGAATTGCCATAAATTGAAATAAAGGTGCTTAAACAGCACCTCAGGGTCTCAGGCACCACAAAACTACAAAGCTTTCAGCCACTGAATGCTGTCTCTTGGGAGATGATATTTCTTATTCAAGACTAAATTTATTCCAATCTTGTATCTCTTGCAATCATCTGAGCTTTTAAAAAGCCAGCCTGAAACATGTATTCTCTTCTGCACAGAAAGATGTCCTCTGAAACCCGTTCCCATATTTTGCTACTCCCTTCAGTTATCAAATATTTCAAACATTTGCAAGCTAAAACCTTGATGTTTTTAAATAGCACAATTTTATCCATCCAAAGTAAAAACCGCTTGAGCAAAAAGCATCACTGCTTGGCTTTGTAGCTAGCATTTCTTTATAACTTCATTTAAACCTAGATTTCTTTATTCAGTGCAGCATTCTTAAATTTCTGAAACTTAAGGAACCATAAAAATGTATAATAATAAGAAAAATACATGTTGCATTCAACAAAAATACTTTGGAAATTGGATATTTGAAAGATAACAAATTAAATTAGCTGGTGGTCTTAGTGCTCTAAAGAAAAAGCAAAAGACTTGGAGTGGTGGCAAGAAAGAAGATAGGGAGCCCTGCAGCCTATTTTTTAACCAGTTTGATGTTCACATGCAATTTCCAAACCCAAATAACAAAAAAGCCCACATTATTTAGTTCACACAAATTATTTCCTAACAGAAAGCACAAGAAAAGTGTAACGTATTACACTGCAAATTTCTGAGCTAATTTAAAATTTAAAAAGGGAAGCAAACACTCAGCTCTGGCCAGAGCCTCTCACAGCCCTGTCCCTCCCTTTCTGTGTTCCTGCACACTTGGCAATTCCCCTCCTTCATTTCTCCTCTGGCATCCTTTGCCTTTCCTGCCCTCCTCACCAACCTCTCCCTGGACCCCAGGATTAAGAATTTTGTGCCTGCAATCCTTGTCTCTGCCCCTGCCCTGCACCTGCCCCTCAGGCACTGCTGGTTATTTACACCTCCATCATACAGAGCACTTCTAAATCAGCCCCAAATCAGGTTCTAGGGCCAAAATGTTTAACCTACAAGTTCTCAATGTTATAATAACATAGATTAAGTGTTTCTTTAAAATCCTTCTGCCCAAAGGCAAATTTTTTTTCAGTCAAAGCAACTTTAGTTGGGATTTTCACCTACTGTTGAAATTATTCTAATATTTCCATCAAGCTGAACCTATCTAAATAACCTGGTTTTTAAATTAAAGAAGCATCACTGCTAAAGCAGTATCTATAATATTTTCATATTTTAAATCAAATTCATTGAGAAACCTGCCACAAAGAAAACAAACCCATGTATTGCAAAAATTATTTATTTTGAAATCACTGGAAATGCTTAAAGTATAACTTTCTGACAGACCCTTACTTCAGTATTAACTTCAGAATTGGGATATTCTGTGCACAGAATGTCCTATATTACTATATCACACAAACCTGTGCTATGTCAACTATGTCAGTGCTCTGCCATAATGTCATTATCTCTCTTGAGTACCACAGCCCCATGGTGAGAAGTTTTTGGCATCTTGCATTCATTCTTGCAGCAATAACTGACATTTCTGACATAGAAAGGTTGTGTTTCTTTCAAATGAAAACTAAGGTTTTGTAACTCTGTAGCTACTTTTTCCTTAAAACAACGAAGTATAAGCATTGTAACTCTACAACAGACTTAATTTTCTGCCAGCCCCTTCTCAAGGCACTGAATTACCACATTTTCAAGATACTGGTTTTCAAGAGCCCTTCCCACTCCACACCAACCTCTGCACCAAGCCCAGGCAGCAGCTCCAGGAAATGTAATTACTGAACAGCCTTGTATATTTTGTAACTTGAACTGGAGAGCTCTATTCTTCTAAGTTCCCCCTAATCAATCTTTAGCACAAGAAAACCTTCTAATTGGAGCCACCAAAAAAAAAAAAAAAAAAGCCCCTTATTAAAAGACCACACAACAGAAAGGAAAGAGGACATAAGTTTTTGGTTTGTTTATTCTACATAAACTGCAGGAATTTTTAATCCCTTTGAGGAGATTCAAAGCAGTTTGGTAAATGTATGCCATTTCTCTGCTAGTCAGTACTTCTGTCATCATTTACCAGTTGCTTTAACTTAAAAAGATAATCCATACTTTGTTCCTCAAGCAACAGGCATACATGGATAGCAAAATAAACTGAAGACAACATAATTGTCTTCATAGCAATGTGACCCCAAAAGACATGAAACTTCAGCTTAAATATATTAATTTGTTGCTAAGAAAGAATTAACCAGTTGATCCCTACTACTGGTACAGAGCATGGTAAAGACCCAGCTGTGGGACACTTGCAGATGCAGCTGCAGGCACTCAGTGTTTGTCCCTGTTCACACAATTTATTATTTACACAACTCCACTGCAGGAGTTGTGCAGTCTCTGCAATGCTCAGGTCTGCAAACATGCTGTGCTTAGACCATGAGCAACTCAAATTAAACCTGCCTGAAAGTTCCCACCTCAATTTAAACGGTTTTCCTTGGTCTTTGCACGTTTTTGTTCTGCAGAATTTCAGCAGGCACAGGAAACAAGACTCCCTGACATCAGAAGGGGAGCTGTGAAGGCTTCATGCCTGCAAGCACCTCTGAGACTTCACAAACTCATTGATATCCAAATGTGCTCCTTCCATAAGGCTGAAGTTCAATTTCCATCCAGCCCTGCAGGACCATGCACTGCCATCCTCCCTTCCCAGCTCTCCCCACAATTTAACCCATTCCAGGTACCCTGCAAGCACCACTCTCCTATCCCAGCAGCTCTGGAAGCACCAAACCCCCTGCCCCTGCACAGCCTGGTCAGCACAGCAGGCACACACCCCCACTGCCTCTGCACTTCCCTGCTCACACCCAGCACCCCCTCTGGAGGTTTGTGTTCCACAGAAAGTTAATGTTACACAAATTTAATGGGAAAAGTCAAAAAGGCTCCCTGGTTTTGCACACCTGTGCCAGCCATGGGAGGGAGCAGCTCAGTGAGAGGAAATTCATCCGTGCATGTTACAAATTAAACCTGCCGTGCCCAGTTTGCTCTGCTTCTGCTGTCCCCTCTGTGTTTCAGGTTATTCTCTAACCTGCTAAAGCCTAATGACAAAAGGCTTTTGACACAAGAGCTTTCCAGGCTTCTCACTTTTGAGAGTGCAACAGTCCTTCCAAAAAGGTAAAAGACCTTGAGTCTACCAAAAAAAAAGGCTTGAAGAACACATTTTGTACATTCCAAAGAACAACATTTGGACATAACATGGTACAGTCTTTCAAAAACTAGATTTGGACAAAGTACTCAGTGACATGATACAGATTTTTTTTAATAGGCAATATGTTAGATCCCAGAACACTTCGTTTTCTTTGACGTTCACAGAGAAAAAGAAAAAGCTGTTAATTCTACAGCAACATTNTGTAAATTCAAAAAAAAAAAAAAAAAAAAAAAAAAAAAAACAAAAAAAAAACCAAAAAAAACCCCCATCCAAACAAACAAGCAAAACAAAAAAAAACCCAAACCAAAACAAAACCAACTCTGGTATTTTGTCTCAGATGACCATAATTAGAATGCTTTTGAACAGAAAAGATTGCATGTTAAAAACTTTTCTGAAGCAAAAGAACATTGAAATGGGACAAAAATGCTTCAGCAGCTCTTGAAATTGCAGGTACTGTTTTCAGTATTCTCCAGCAGCTACAGCTCTGCTTTAGAGCATCTTATACTAAGGATGTGTTGACTGACATCCAAATAAAGCTGATGATTCTGTAGATGAAGCAATCAAATTGTCTGAAACTAACAGGTTTGATTGTACCAACAGCTCAGTCCTCCTTGGTCTCTCACTCTGCAGTGACACCTTGGGAAAATGCCTGTTCATCCTGAACAGAGCTATTTTCTCATGAACAGTTTCAGAATTCCCTGGACATTGCTCCAAAAAAACCAAATCATTTTTTTTGCATGATTACAGATGAGGGTAGTTTCAAGTTTGCATTAGACTCTGAGGCATATCAAAAGTGCAAAACCTCACCCAGAAAAACAAAGATAGATACTTATGAGGTCAGAAAAAACTTATCTGACACGATCATGATGCTATTTTAAAACAACTCCAGGTAGAAGCAGAGGACACCATGTGTCATGGTGATCTCCAGGTACATTTCACAGCTTAGTTCGAGCTCCAGTATTCAATTGAAAGTTAATACTGCAAAGGAAAATGCAACATAATTACAAAGACCGAGTTGTAATTTTCTGAGAAATTTTTCAGAGATTACCACGGGACAAAACTTGTACTGAATACAACATGTAATGCTTAAAGTGCTTAAACTGGTGATCTGCTTATATTTTAACATATTTATAGGAAATGAACTTTTTTCTTTCCTATGTTGTGAGCTGATGCAAATGCACTTTATACAGCTGTACCCTGTCCTAATTCCACTGCAGGGACACCCTGGAATATTCCTCCTCCTTGGAGTGCTCCTTGCAGGGGCAAATCCAGGTTTCCCAATAGGAGCAATCCTTTGGGAACTGACTGCTCCATTCTGCCACACCAGTCCCTGTTTCCATAGTGGTATCAGCTGATAGATTTACCATTTCATCCAATGCTTCATCCAATTTTCATACCTGAAAATGCAATTTAAAATAATAGTGCTCTTTAGGGAGAGAAAGGAGTGTTGGTGTGGAATTATTCTCCTTTAATATCTGCTTACAGATCCAGATACATCACAAAAGCTACTGGAGAACAGTAGCATTAATAAAAGGCTGGTTTCCATGGAGAACAAAAAAGGTCAAATCATAATTTATTGAAAAGAGTTCAACTCCATCAGTTAAGTCTGATACACACTTTTAAAAATAATTAAAAAATGACACCTATGCCAATTGCTTACATGGCTTATGATCTGCAAGTTGAAGGCAACATCTCAGGTAAAAGCTCTCCTGAAAATACATTTTTGTTGCAAATGAGAAGTTGATGGGAAGATAAAGCAGGTGAAAAAGAGCTACAGGAAAGAGAGCTGCATGTCATGCACTCGTGGGGTGAGGTGTGCACGGAGAATTTAATTTCTGTAATTAAATGTCAGGCTACATAAAGCAAGAATATAATTAGTTCAGCATAATTTAGTGCCATTCAGATGGAACTGGAGCCTTGTGTACTCACCAAACAATTTGTACTAAAACAACACAAGCTGTTCAAACAAATTGACATTTTTAATTCCTACTCTTAACAGACCTTTATTATCAGTTTCTCAGAGAAGATGTTTATTACAAAATCTTTCAAAATACTTTGGAAGGATGAGACTAGAAAATGCCAAAGCCATCTATCACAAAATAAGTCAAGATAACACTGCAATAGTGCATCCTCTTGTTAGAATCATCTTAAGAGAGGTAAAACTATAGGAAAAAAAAAGACAAAATCCTGAACTTGGTAAATTAATAATTTAATCAGGTTACCCAAAATCCTCTGCACTGTGAAGAGATCTGGGCATTGAAAATGAGAAAATGTAAGGGAAATCTGCTGGTCTTGATATTGTTCAAGATATGGCCCCTCCTTCCATTATGAAAACACTCTTTACATCAAGCCACTCAAGAACTGAACTTTTTAATATCCAAGATGAATTCATTTCATACCAACAGCTTCAATTAATAGGAAATTCTTCTATAAAAACCCTTACACTCAGAGAAGACGCATTAAACACCAATTGTCCTGAATTTAAGTAATATCTGAAATTCTTATTCAAGGAAAAAAACTTCAAGGGATAAAGATTCGGACAAAAAATAACCCCAACAAACAAAGCAACCACACCTCTGAAGAAATTTTTTTTTTAACTAATGCAAAATGCAATCCAATTAGCAGTTTCCTGGTTTAAACTTCACTCAAGACATTACTGGATCAGCTGATATTCTAAAATTGCAATGATGCTGCTTAAAAAAAAAAATCCCCATCATCTTCATCACAGTCAAAGCAAGTAATTGTGCATTTTATGCATTTATTGGAAATTATATTTGGAATGTGAATCATGTTGCTCCCTTGCCTTAATCTCATTTAAGAAAAGATTAACCTTTCTTGACTTTTCACCACAGAATCAACTCCTGAGAATGACAACGTGAGAACGGACACAGGACACTCACACATCCCCTGAAAGGTTACAGCACATTTCCAATTGCTCTCATATTGCTGCATCAGACCACATACTCGGTTTACAAGGGAGAAATTCTGCATTTCATTAAGTTCTAATTAGAAAATATCCAAGGGTGTGTCAGAGCAGTCAGTTCCTGTACAATACAGAAAACTGTTTGATTCTGAACACAAATGACTGCAGCTCCACAGTACTGGAAGCTGCATAAAGACCCTCACAGCTGAAGATCTAAGGTAAAACCTGGTCAAAATGTTAAAATAACCTGAAACACATCTACATCAAATGAGCAATGCTGACAGTGAACATGACTTAGCTGGATCAAGCAGAGTACTGTTCCCCTCCAGAATTACATTCCCAAAGGAGTCATTTGAAATTAAGCTTCCTATCTGACCAATACTTAGCCCCATATATATTCACGTAGTTGGAATAACCCACAAAGGTTCTCATGCTTCCCACTTGAAAACTGAGTTCATTTTTATTTTTAAATATCTACATGGGGGAAGGGTGTGAAGGAGTGTTGATAGCTTGAAACTGGTTCCACAAGCACACACCAATAAAAGGGAAGGAATTCTTCCAGGGAACAGTTCATGCACAGATCCCGTAGTCTTGAATTTACAGGAAGCCCACCATCATCAAAGAGGAGTGTTACAAGCCCTGTGAGGAACATCTGAGGGAGCTGGGGTTGTTCAGCCTGGAGAAGAGGAGACTCAGAGGTGACCTTGTCACCCTCTACAACTCCCTGAAGGGTGGCTGTGGGCAGTGGGGTTGGTCTCTTTCTCTAGAACAACAGGACACAGTCTCCAGCTGTTCCAAGGGAAATATAGGCTGGATATTAGGAAACAGTTTTTCATGGAAAGAGTGATAAAGGACTGGAATGGTCTGCCCAGGGAGGTGGTGGATTCACCATCCCTGGATGTGTTTAAATAAGGACTGGATGTGGCACTCAGTGCCAGGGTTTAGTTGAGGTGTTAGGGCTGGGTTGGACTTGGTGATCCTGAAGGTCTCTCCCAACCCAGTGATTCAGTGAGAGCCAGAATGTGAGATGGTGCAGCACCAGTGACACACTCACTCAGGCATTTGGCATTTGAGGAAGGAACTGGTAAAGCACGTGCTGTTAAATTCCTGCCAGCCTGCTTCCTCCTGGCCCAGACCCCACTTCCAGGGCAGCCCAGAGCTCTGCACTCCACCTGTGTCCCACATGGCCACCAAACACCAGGGCTGTGCAGAAATAAACCATTGTTAACCAACCTCTCCCAGAGCTGAGCAGAGTGAAGGGATTAAGATGTATCCTTTTGCTCCAAAGTGGCTTTGTGACAACCAGGGCAAGGCAGCACAGCAGAACGCACAGGGCAAGGTAACCAGCGGTGTTTTGGACCCTCTCTCTGCCAAATACTTTCTTAAGCTAATATTGATACTTTAACCACAGCTCGAATTCTCTGACTGAAGTAAATATGCCTTTATAGTGGATTGCTTTTTCTGGACATTTGCCACTCCAGACATTATCCTTCGTTAATGACAGAAATGGGACTAGCCCTTGTCGAGGAACTGCCTAAGAACACACATTCTGCTTTTTCTTTTTGTGAGCACAGAATATGGAAAGCATTAACTTGTTGAACTATACACAGCAAATATGCCTTTAAAAATTAAACATTTTAGCTCCTCTTGGTACATTTAATTCTCATCCCCAGGTATTTTCTAAAGTACTATTCTCACATGCCCTTGAATTTAGACCTCATTTCATCTCTGCAGAGCTCCCAAGCAGCAGATCTTGTCAGACAGTGATTTGATTCGTCACACTACAGTGGGTGAGATGGATTATGCCCCTGATCCTGCAGCACCAAGTGAAACGACACGTTTCCTGCACATTATAGAACTATATATCAACCTTGAGTACAGCTCTGGGCTGCCTCCATCAACAGTCCCCAGGACCCCTTCAGCCTCTTGCTTCTCAACTCAAGCATTTCCCCTAAAAATTATTACAAATAAACCTGATTAGCTTAACTTTAAATATAAGTATAATATAAAGATTCACTGTCTGTTGGTGGGGGTTGTTTTTGTTTTATTGCTGGGGTATTTTTATTTAACTAAAGCTGTTTTTCCGTTAACAGGGGTCTGTCAGCTTTGCTAACTGGACACAAACTGTGGTGCCAATGCAATCATTTAATCTCCAATAATTCAGTCTAAGGAAGCATGCAGACACAATCACTGTTCCTCTGAGGTGACATCCTAACAATGCATCAGCAAGGAAAGTCAGAGATCGTGGCTACAAGTGAGTCATGGTGATGCCAAACCCATCACCACAGCTGTCAGTAAAACCTCACAGGACCATTTGTCTGCAGTAGCTGTTATTATATAGCAGCCTTAAAATAGCCTGCAAGTGAATAACCATGTTTCCTGCAGAAACAGCACAAAATGCTCCACTCCTAAATTTTTTCAGTAGACAGAAGTTAAGGAATCGATTGTCATTTCTTTAAAGACAAATTGTAAAATCAATTCAAAAATTCCTTTAATATGTTTTTATTATTAAAAACTGGTTGCTAAATATCAGAAGCAGCTCCCATGAAAGTCACTACAAATGAGCAGAGTCTTGAAGAGCAGACACTCAATCTGCATGGGAGAGAAGCTCTTCTTCCAAATCTGCCATGTCCCTAAGACACACAGGCAACACCACTCATTTTAATCACCCAGTGTTTGTATTTTCTCCTCTGGACAGTGCCTTTCTGTGAGTGCAAGAAAATAAGCCATGTACCACAAATTCAGAGTTCTAGAGAGACCTCCCCCCTGTCAGCAGCTCACTGTCACTGTGTTTGAACAGGTTTGCACAGCTTTAGGTAGCTGAGTTTAAGTTAATTGCTGAAGGGGACTTGCAGTTGCCAATACCCACATGCACAAAGGTCACAGTGTTCTCAAGATTTACTTGCAAATAGCAACAAACACTGAATTTCCATTCATTTAAAAATTCCATCAACGTTCAGAATCCTCATGGAGAATTATGAGTCTCTCAGAAGGGAGGAGAATAAAGACAAAACTTTAGAATCCATCTATACTCTTGGCATAGCTCATAGTTAATTTCCCAAATTTTGAATTGGCTATTTAAAGGACCAACCAATGCACAGATTTTTAGAAGTGTTCTTCAACTGTAGCATCCACAACTATAATAGGGAAGATTAAAAAGTCACAAACCATCAAGAAGATCCACAGAGAAAGTGACTTCATTAAAAGAGAGTGATGTAGAGATGATTTTCTATTCTGGGATTTGGGTTTCCAGGGAGGTTGCCTTGATTTGTATTGTTTTTCTATTTTTTATTATTATTTATGTGAATCAAAGGTTGCAAAAACAATTGTATAACACTCTATTTTTGATGACTAAGAGTAGCCTTTTGCAAATTACTGTAATTTCAAATTACCGTAATTTCAAAAAGATTTCCATGCATCTCTTTCTCATATGCCTTTTATTGCTTTCTACTTTTCCACAGGTAACGAGAAGTGAAAAAGCCTCAAAGTGTGTTTTTGTTCAGCTAGGATTTAAATTTCAAAGATAGCAAATGACAGCACTACATTCATAGTCTTCTGAGGAAAGAAAATGCAGTTATTGAAGCCACTCATACAGGGCATACAGAATATCACTTCTCACAGCAAGCAGCCAAGCAATAGCTAAAAACACAGCAATTTCTTAAATTCAAGTCCTGTCCTGCACATCAGATGCCAGAACCTCCACTACAGGGGGAAAAGTGCCATTATCCAACCTGCTGTTGTAAGGAAGCACCACCTTCTGTGTATCCAAACTTACAAAACCCTGGGATGGATTTCTAGTTCTCACTGCTTGAAAAAAGTTGGTCTTCATCTAAAGACTGAAATATTGAATTAACAGCATAGGAAAAAAAAATCATGGTTTGCCCTCAAGAGGAACTAAGACCAAAATCTTAATTTTCAGGAAAGTTTAAATAAAGGTACTACAGAACACCAAAGTAGGAGCCAAGTGTTATCAAATGGTTCTAGTATGAAAAGAAAAAAAAAGAAAAAAGCCAAAGCAAACAATTAGTCTTCAATGGAATTACAAATATATTTACAAACAAGGGCTGAATTCAGATAATGGCCTGGTAACCAGCCTGACCTATTTCCTAAATGCAGGAGTTAATTTCCCATTTAGAGCCAGATGTTCATTAGCTCATTTTCACGGCGACTTTCCCTCACCCCTAACCTACTTCATCTTGGAGTTACTGCCAGATTTTGAATTTCACCAGTAACTTATGCAAAAGCAAGACTTTTCATTACAGTTGAACAGACTCTGCAAAATCTTTTGCTATATCTGAGAGCTGATATTATTACTGATTTAACTGAATCCTATAACAACTCTGACTATAGATACTAAGACAGATAGCTTCATATAAATGTTGATAAATATTTAGAAATGCAAAAGTTTGTCCTGTGCTATTTGTGACGCGTATCTGGCTTTACAATTCAGATCTGCCAAATATCAGAGACATGGCTTTGGAAACAACACAACAGCCTAACCAAGCAAAAAAATGTCAATAAAGTGCAGCCTCGATAAATATATAAATAGGTAAGTTGCCTTGTAACAGTAAATAAAGTTTGCTGGAGCAGTCAGATATTATTGTTCTTTGTGCTTTACCCAAGGAGGTTTTATACATCAATGCTGCAGGTGTCATATCACCCACCAACAAATGTAAATTGAATGCAATCAACTCAAGTGGTTAGTTTCCATTTCAGCTCCTGTAAGGTTATACAGAAAGGCCCCAATCTTCTTAATGGAGCTTGCATAGCTCGGGGTGTCACATCAGGACAGCAAACAGAAAAGGGAATTTCACTCACCAAAAAAACCAAATAATAGAAACAGAAGAAATAAAAGCCCAGAGGAACCAGCTGCTTTATTACAGCAGAAATGAATAGTGATCTCCCAAATACTGCTTTTCCTGCAAAATTCACTGATAAAACTGTGCTTGCCTGAACACCACCAGCTAATGCAAGTTTTAAAGATCCCAAAGAACCTTCACACTCACAACCATCAAAATACACCCACACGAGTTTCTAACTCTGCTACTGGGAAACAAACAAGCCAAGCACCATTTCCTCTCCCTGCTCCTCCTCCTCTCCATGCAGCCAGCTGCTTTGTGCAGGGATCTGGAACCTCCCCACGTCTCCAGTGCTGCCCTGGCACTGAGCTCCTGCTCAGGGAGTGACCCCTGGGCAGTGCCCTCGCCCCTGGGCATCCCCTGGGTACCAAACACCCAGCAGGGACAGAGAGAGGTGGAACTGTGCAAATGACAGCAGCTCCTGCTGACAAACCAAACTGCTGATTATTTGCACTAATTACCCAGACTGAAGCCAAGAAGCTTAATTTCACTTAAAAAGGATTATTTCACAAACTACTTTCAACTACTTTTCTGTTCACCTAATAAATCTGTGAGAACCAGGATCTGTTGTATCCCCAGTCTCTCCAGGCTGTATTCTGCTGTTCCCTCTGTTTGCAGCAGGATTTCTGCTGTGCCTGTGCTCTGGAGCTCTGCTCATCTCCCTGGATTCCCTGACCCACCCATGCAGCTGCCCTGTGGGATCAAACAGGTCACTGCAGTTACTGCCTGTGCTTGGGCACCCGAAACCATCAACCCTGTGGGTGCAGCCACCCCCTTTTCATCAATTCTGCTAAGGCTGAAACCTTGTGATGACTTCTCCAACCCCAAAGCCAGCCTTCAGGAGTTCTCTTCCTCCTCCCCTCCCAAGCACCAAGAGGAGGCACAAACACATCCTGTCCTTAGGCACAAAAATAAACATTTACCTTCCAAATAAACACTGCTACTTTATTTGGGAAACTTTCATGAAGTCAAAAGGTGACAGAAGTAGCAGCTTTTTTACAGGAAAGGGAGATGCACTAAATGAAGAGCTTTTAAAAATATTTTCAGCAAAATAAACTGACTTTTTTCCCCTACTTTATAATCAGCAGAAGTTTGTGAATCTTTCCACACAAAATACTTATGATTAATCAGACCCTTTTGTCCAAACGTTATAATTACCATTAATTTGCTGTGAGCTGCTAAGTTAATTGAAGTGAGAGAGTTTTTCAATTAGAAATTGTTGATCTGTAGACAAAAGTAAGGTGAATGTTTACAGGGAAGGTTTTTAACGTACTTTATACTTCAAGAGAATGAAAACTACATAGAATAATTATTCTTCTAAATTCTCAAATAGTTAATATGGACAAATTGAGCAGCTGGCTTCCTGCCTAAATAAATACAAGAAAATTGTTTGGGTTATTTGGCTAACTGGATTTTAAAAAGCCCAGAAGAAAAACACACATAGGTTTCCAAAAGCAACTGTTGAGAATATTTACATTTTAAGGCTCTGCATCCCTGTTCCCCTCTGAGGAATGGTCATTAACTTTCCACCCTTCCCCACCTGAACCACCCTGGGTTCCACTGTTTTACACCACTTTGAACAGCAGCTGCTTTTCTGTGCAGCTGAGTTTGCTCATCACTGAGCAGGACAAGCTCCTCCAGCCCCACTGCTGCTGGCAGGAGCAGCACAGGCAAGAATTCCCTGCCCCAGGCACCTGCAGAATTGTTTTGTGCCTGTGCTCAACTTGTGCCGTTTGTCTCAGTGCTTCCCGTTTTAATTGCAGCAGGAAAATCGTCTGTCAGCTCTTTACAGGGGGCAGATCAGCTGAGGGAGGGTCACTGATAAGGGCACAGACAAAATTCATTCTTATCTCTCCTTCTGATAATTCTGCAAACAAGGGAGAAGCTGCAGAACTGGGCTTTAAAGTCTGCCTGCCTTTTTAGGATGAGAAAAAGCCCCAAACAGCTGTACACGCTTTTCTATTTAAAGACTGACTGAAGCTTTTTGCATCACAAGTTCACTAATAGCAAAAATCCCCTCTGAAGTGAAGCTGATGAGCAGGCCTCCTCCTAAAATGCCTAAGGATAAGTCAGAGATGTAATCTCATCTCCTTTTAAAGTTTATATTTACTTTTCTATTTCCCTGCATAATCTCTTTTTGGAGCAAGAGAGTTATTTTTAATGTACAGACTGTATATAAAATGCACTGATTACCTTCCATCAGATGAAATTACAATTTAAAAAATAAATGGGGAAAAAACAGACAAATCTGGCAACACTTCTATATAAAATCTGCTCAATACAGATCTATAATTAGACTGTAAAATTCATAAAACAGACAAGGGAAAATCAATTTACATTAAAGTATACAAAGGAAAACCTTAAGTTTATCTGGCCTTACATTACTTACAAATTAAGCAGCAAAGTAAAATTTGTACACTCCCTAACCCAGAAGAGAGATGCTATGGTAACTACACCTGTGATTTTGCATTTCTATGGCACAGTCAATGTACATTTCATTTCAAGAGACCAAACTAACATCAGAAAACAAATACTAAATAAATATTACTACCAAGTCAAAGTTAGGCTAAACAACACTCAGAATGGAAATAGCAGAGATAACACTTATACACCCAGTTGAGAAAACAGATATATTTCTTATTTCTGAAAGTCATAAATTCTTATGGCTCACAGCAGATCAGGCTCCATGGGAGAACAGCACTTTCTATCACCTAAATATTTTTCTATTTTCACATTTGTATTGGAGAACATTTTCAAAAGCAGGTTGGATGAAACCATTAATCAATATCCTAACACTTCTAAAACTAAAGAAGTAATTATTCATTTTAGTGTTACAGTTTTTAAAAAATGCTGAATTTAACTTTCTAAAGCCATAGAGGTTAATGCTTTGATCAGTCTGTTAAAACAAATGCACATCTATTTATGATTTTAGAAAGATCCATGTTTAATGTTCTTGCAAGACTCCAGGGGCACTTCCCCTCTGGGAATGCTGACACCTCCAGTCAGTCTGCACTGACAAGTCACCACCTCAGTCCCTACCCAGGCTGTGGAGCTGAAGGGACACCACGTACCATTTCAGAGTAAAATGCCACCCCTAAACCTTCTGAGCACCCACAGGAACCAAAATTCAGACGGAAATGCCCCACTGGAACTCCTGCATGGAGTCAGCCCCACAGCCCAAGCCAGGCAAGGGAGGTTCTACACAGCATCCACCTCTCCTCCTCCCTGTCACTCACCTCCAAACTCCTCTTGCATTCCCAGACTTTTCCCCACACTTTAACCAGTATTTCAAGTTAACTTATCTCTGAATTTACACCTGCTGACTGATATTTTCTCATCTGCCACGGCAGTTCTGCTTCACAGGATTTCCCAGTGCAGAACAGCCTCACACTGCTCGTTCTCATTACCCAAACACACTGCAATGGACAAAGAAAACCAGGAGCTTACAAAACTCTAATTTCACACAACATTTACTGAGACGCAGGACATAGGCTTGTGAGACAATCTTTGCTAGCAAGAAGTCAAATTAGAAAAGAAACAAACAAACCAAACAAAGTTACAAAGAATTGACAAACTCAATCTTTTTATGCAAAGGTTGACAAAAGGTTTCCACAGCTTGAAATGAAGATACTGACTCACCTCAGCTTCTCTCAGGAAAAGCAGAGATGGCCAAGCTGTGGAGTACATTTTCTGCTTGTCTGAAAACTAAAACCATAGGTACACTCCACCACTATATCCAGCCTAGTTGATGTCAATGCTCAATATCAAAGAAAAATTCAAATTCACTCCTAAAAAAAAGTCTACCTTGATTAGTACAGTCTGTTTCTCTTCCTGTGGCCCAAGTATCACTCAGAAAACGTTCTTGTGAATTAAAAGCTACATTCAATTATGTCTCATTACTATTGAAGCAGCAGACTTTTCTGTGAATCCAATATTCACAGTCCCTACTCTCAGGAGACTTTTTTTAATCACCAGAGAGAGAGAATTCTGCTCAGAATTTCCTGGGACAGCTTAGAGCCATCTGAGTGCTAAATTCTCCTCCTGATTTGTCTGTCAAAGCCATCCCCAGAATTTTTATGAAACACCTTAGTAAAGCTCCATCTGTTTTGTGGCAAAACAGCAGAACTTCACCAGAAGCACTGTAGCTAAGAAGCATTTAGGCTCTAAATCTGCATGTCTACCAGCTCACCTTAATTCAGAATAAAGTTACTGGAAATGCACACAACTGACTTGCAGCTCGTGATATAAAAATGTGGGCAAATGCTTTTAGATACCACCCACACACAGAGCCCAGTTTGTCCATTATCACCATCTCTCCCCCTTTCTGCTGGGTGTTACTTGGAGAGCAGCTCTGACCTGGCACCCTCAGGGACTTGATTTCAGAAGAAATACAGAAAACCTACACAGCAATCCAAATAAGGATGTGAGGTGCAAACCAAAACCCAGCAAGGAATCAGCACCAAGGAAATCAAGGCAAGGTTGGGAGACAAGTATTAAAATAACCAAGTGTCTAAAAAGTAAATCTAGTGCATCCTCTTTACAAAAACACAATTCCCTGACTAAGGGGTTGATTTGCCCTGTGAAAATCACCAACTCTCACAATTGTGGAGCTTTTTTCAATGGTCACTCAACAGCCCTGTTCCACCAGCCTCAGAATGGAAGCTGAATCTGGACTCCTTTTTAATGTCCTTTTTTCCCTTTAACACTGTTATCCTGCAGGAGAGGGGAGGAATCTCTCATTTTGCCATGCACTGCTTCTGTTATCAGAGAATATCCTCAAAGCCACACAAACAAAACATTTTCTGGGATTTGCAGCAACTGCTATTGAAAATTAATTACCTTTATCAAGTTTGATATGGAAGGAGGTCATGAACTGCACCCTGCAGCTCTATATGATTCCAGAATTGATTAAAAGCTGTGACTATTTGGAATCAGCTTGCCATAAAGCAGCAGGGCTTGCAGGAGGAGTCTGCAGGACAGTGACAGCTCACAGCAGAGCAATGGGGAGGTGCCGCAGGATGCAACTACAAATACAGCAAGGTGCATACAGGGAAGAAAGACTGTATTGAAACAGAAGCAGCTTTTCTTATTTTTAATGGGTACACTATCTGTTTTCTATAGGCCTAGTTCTGAGCCCAGCATGGAGTGCCATTACACGTGCAATTTATAGCCTCTCTCTGAACTCCAGTTACTTTTTCCCATTCTCCCTTTAGAAACTTTTCATGATTTTCAAGCCATGTATTTTCACATCAAATAGTTCCTTGAGCACACCTTTCCCTCCAGCAACTGAACCTCAGCACTCTCAGCACTTGGAAGGCACATTAGTCTGGAAATTTAGCCTCACTTGAATAAGGCAGCCAATAAGAACAAGATGGATGGTTTGCTATCAGAACAACACGATCTGATCTCTGACAACACAAGCCTTGCCCATCAGGAGCTCAGACAGCTCCTTGCAGATAAGTTTCTGGAACATTAACTTCTACACTTGCAGTGTGTTGACTGCCAGGAGCCAGACCACACAGATCACAGTTGGACAGAGCTTTCTAGCTGTGCTCCCTTTTGACAGAGACAATAACTTACCGTATTTATGCATTTGTGATTCGGTTTGTGCTGTAAAACTATTGCCAAACACAAGCCTGCTACACTCATTCCTCCCTAATACCTTCAGGAATCCCAAGAACCAAGTCATCTTCAAAACATGCATGAATACCTCACATATGGAGATCTTCAAAGACAGAAGATTCCTCACCAGATTCTTTGCACAACTCTCAGCAGTTGTACATTTCCTTTTCACATCTTGAGCTGATGACAGGGAACAAGATGCCAGCTTTTCCAGGCACAGGAACACACTGCAAAGCACTCTCACACCATGCATGTGGTTGTTACAGACCTAACTCTTCTTCCTATGTGAGATCAAAACATTTCACACGCAGCACTACATGAAAACAACGTAATTAAAAGCATTCTTCAAAGTGGCTGTGTCAATCATTATGGTATTCATGCATTCACACTGCAAATCTCTTCTACACATCTGGGCATTTTTGGGCTTTCATCTGGTTCTAAGAATGCTGAAAACTTCAAGAAATGCCTATATGTTTCCAGGTAGCTCTGTGAGTTCTCCATACTTTGAAGATTGTCCCACAATTCATACCTGTTCTTCCCTCTACTTCATCCCCAAATTTGCCAAGAGCACCAGTAATATTTTGTCACTGGCTGCACTGGAACACACCCAGCACTACAGCAGAGCACTGCCTCAGCCTCTGACTCCAGGATTATGTGCCCAGAAGTTCCTTTGGTGACCTCTTAATCCCTCAGCTAAGAGGCTGAATTTCCTCAGAACTACCTTTCAGACCCTGCATGTCACTCTGTGCAAACAGAGTCCTCAATGGGGCCACAACACAAAACAGACGTGCACTTTGTGCTTATCCATCCCATTTATCCTTCAGGAATGAAACTCACCTAAAACCCAAAGTCTCCAGCCAAACCAGAGACTCAGATGTCACCTCAAGTGAACAGCTTTTTTGGGGAAAAATCTGCCTATTACTTCTACATTTGCTTTAGCTACTTCTTAGTAAATGAATTCTCATTTAGGAAATGGATGCTTTTTAAGAGACAACCCATCAACCTCAAGCACTAACAAGAGCCTACTTGACTCCTGACATCAACCTAACCTTACAAAGAAATATATCAAAATCAGAGATTCACTCTGAATACTTTATAGATACTACTTACACCTTCCTAGGTTTGGTTTTTTAGGCAACCCAAATGCATCAGTGTTATCATCATGAAGACTTAGAATGCTCTCCTCCAGCCAAATGCTCCATGTAAACTCTCAACTGGTCAGCAAATAGTCCCACATTTACATCTGGGGCCAAGGCAAACACAATTCCAAGCTTCCACAGCAGATACTAAGCTCTGTTCCATGAGTCATGGGTGATGCTTCTGATTCCCACCACTGCAGAGGAGTGGGGGAAGGACAGCTCTGTGTGGGAAAGAACTCTACATCTAGACAGCATTTGGCATAGAAGCCTGCAAAGCTCTGCTCATTTACAGTATTATTCTTGAAACACTAACCTGTAAGTGTTCTGCATTTACTAAAGAAATAGGTTGGGTGGATTAATTCAAACAATCAGATTAATACAGGAAAATATAATTACTGACATGTAAATTGCAGGGACTCGCTCTTAGGGTAAGTTTTCTGTAACTTACACATGTGTAAAGAATGTGGAGCTGTATTTACTGAAAGTTGAAACATGTAAGGAAATGAAAAATCAGAAAGATCAACTGGAAATGTCATTAGTATTGTGAGGGAACAAGAAATAAATAAAAGCCTAGTGATCAAAAAATAAATAGGAGCACTATGTAAAGCCTGACACACAGGATTTTGGAAAGAGTCTCACCAGCATTTCTGCCACCTCCAGGTCTGGCATAATCAGCTCTGAGCTGTTGAACTGTCCCTGCTCTGGCTGGCAGCTGGAGTACCCACACCTGTGATCAAGGCTGGAGAACTTCAGGGTTAACCCAGCTCAGAGGACTTGGGGTTTTCTGCCACTGATGCCTTGGGAAGGCTGACCTGAAACAGAGCCTGGACAGAGTTGGAGAATAAAATAGATATTTATTGAAAAGCCTTTAGGGTACATATTGGGCAGGACAGGGCCTGACCAGGGCTACACCCAAGGCGGACTAAGAATGGTCACAAAATGGACAAACAGTAACGAGGTCTCACATTTTATAGGTTTTGGTCCATTTGCATATTGGGGTTTAATTGTCCAGGTTGTTTATGCTTTTGGGCCTGAAAGTTGTCCTTGGTCTCGAGCAGGAAAAGGATTTGTTTTGTCTACCTACTCTGTGAAGAGAGCTGACTAACACTTAATATGAGGCTCAGAACAGCACCCCTAGGCAGCACAGAAAAACATGAAAGCTGAAACTTAAGGCATCACCACCCCAGTGGATTCCTCCTCCCTCTGCTAAACATCCAGAGGAGCAAGTTCCCCAGCCAGCCCTGGGCACCCTGACACTCTGTGACCACAGGCACCAGGAGAGGGTCAGGGCAGCATCAGTGTCATGGAGACAAAGGCTCCTGAGAGGAGGAACCCAGCCAGTCTGGAGCCCTGGCACCCCTCTGGGCTGTTCTGCACCCACACACCCCACTGGGGTTCAGGGCAGGGATGCAGGGAGAGCCAGCCCCTCTCCACAGGCTGTGGGCTCCCAGTGAGGCAAGGCTGGTACCATCCACCCCACAGCCTGTTCCTGCACTGCAGAAATGGGGTGAGCACAAAATGAATGCTTTTGCCTGTGGTCAGCCACCACCTGTCCCAGGGAGAGGTGGCACAAGCTCCTGCACTCTCTGGTCCAAGAGCTGCTCCAAGAACCAAGCTCCTGTGGTTTGGGGAGCAGCCACACAAGGGCAAAACAAAACACCTCTGTTTACTTATCTGAGGTGAATGAATAAAGAGGTTTGACTTGGAAAGCTGCAATGTCCCAGAACCAGGAAACTCCTACTTGAGTGCTCTCACAAATCACACTCGGCAGGTCTGACCAATACAGCAGGTATTTACAGCAGCTTGCCTTGCACCAGAAATATTCAATCTATTTCAGTGTACTGAGAGTACTTCCAGTTGTCTGCTTTGCTTTTGGCTCTAATTAGTGTCCTTTCAGAATATTCTTTTGTTATTTGTTAAAAAAAAAGGTAATATACTTTTTTATACTCCCTCAATATGCCACATGAGATCTTTGTGTTTGGGATACAGAAAAATCAGCCTTAAGTCATTTTGGGATCAGTACTACATAAATACCCATAAATTTTATAAGAAACAAAAATCAGTGATATTTATGAGAAGATTCTTTTAATAAAAATAATTTTAAAAAAAACTAAACAACTGAGTAGCTATTAACTTTTCAGATTTCCTCAATACTTCAACATTTGAATGCACTTCTTCCAGTTCATGCATTGCTCAGGATGCACAAGTCAGCAACATTAAAATGATGGCACGTTTGACACAAAAAAATCATCTGCTTCTTTTTTAGGTTGTGGGGTTTTTTTCTCCCCACTTATATTTTCCCTTTTCTTCTCTAAACAAAGTATGGCAACAATTTGATATCCCAGCAGTGTTTTGCCCTCCTGAACCCTGGCAATGACCCAGAGGATTTGCTCTCTGCTGCTAATCACAAGTCTGGCTGTGGCCATTTCCCATGACATAGCTGAAATTCTCCCAAACTGCCCCTCTCACCTTCCCTGCCCAGCCCATACTGAAACCATTTTCTGCCTCCTCACTGCCAGGCCCTGGAGACATTCCCTGGACATTCCCTGGCCACCTCTGGGCTCCCAGACCTGCCCAGCAGCAGCAGCAGCAGCAGGTGCTCTTATCTGACACACACTTTAAAAGGAAACCAAACCTAAATGTGAAAAATACACTCTGCACGTAGTGAAATGGCATTTTTAAATATTTATCTCAAGCTCATAAACTCAAGGCCTGTTTCTGTTCCAGCCTGGCTGCTGTTCCAGGCTCACCATTGCACATTCTCTTCAGTGGTGCATAAAAATGGCTCACATTTATTTTATTTCTTTTTATCTATTAATATCAGGAACCTGTTTGTCAGGAGCCATAACTCATTATCTGATCTGTGTCCTATCATGCCACAAAAATTGGGCAATGTAAGTGTTGAAGAAAATTGCAACAAAAATTACTTAGATCACTCACTCAGATTTCACCATTTCAAATTCATTGTGTTTAACCAAAGAAATTCCATGAGTTTTCAAGGCAAGGCACAGCTAAACCCTTTGTGTCCTGTCTCTATACCAAGAGACTTTTTAAGCACTGATTTACAACTGCTGGAAAAACATCAGTAATTCAGGAACAGGAACGATCACAATGCAGTCTTTTTAGAATTTACTTATTCTGTAATAACTTCAGACAATTCAAGTAGTGTCCGATTTTCCCAATATTCCCATTAAAACTCAAACCCAGAAATTTTTAATTCCATGAAAGCTTTCATTCAAAAATTCCCAAGTATCTCAATAGCTGGCTATTTATACAATATGCCAATAATACAACAAGCTGAAGGCAAAGAGTAGCATTACTGTAACTTTTTTATGGACTATATACTAGTATGCACATTGGTAATTATTTGGGCTGTTGCTGTTTTTATTAAGCACTGAATTGTCTCAAAAACCAGTCCCCATGTCCATAGTAAGAAATGGTTTCCAAGAGCAACTCAGCAGCAGCACAACATTTGCAAGAGCAGTGATGGAAAAAAGTACCTACCAAGAGGGTGAGTAAAATGTATGTGTGTGTAACAACCAGCACACAAAAATGTTTGGCTACCTACAACACAATAAATCAGCAGCTCTTAACACCAGTGCTGTGTAACAGTAAACTAACCCACACAAAGTTACTTAATTCAAAATGCCATCCAATCCTCTAGAATCCAAGCTGTTTAAATAGTACATTTAATTCAACAACTGGAAATTCCAATCAGGGCCTTGAGTCTTGCTTACCACATTCCAAGATTCCTTGCCCTTATCAGGTAATTTTTTTGCCTTATCACTTAATAATTAATATTTTCCAACATGACTTTAAAAAAATCAGTCCATGGACTCAACTTGTAGTCTCTGAAGAAATGTTTTCCCATGAAAAAATCCACTTGGGATTTTTGTTTCCCCAAGGTATTCCCTAACACACTTTGAAATCCTGAGCAGAACAATGTCAGATTTCCAGGAGAGGGACTCTGTACACACCTGAGAATTCAGTACAAAGAGACAAAGTCAGAACCATCAGTAATGCAGAATTTAAGCCCCAGCTGCTCTCCTGACTCTCTATAACTTGGCATATTTAGAACATGGACTCTGCTGTGCAGAGGCAACAACATAAGACAGAACTGTACTTTTATATTTTTTTCCAATTGTCTGACTTTAGGGTTTTTTTTGGTTGGGTGGGGTTTGTTTCAACAGTCTGCAGAAGTTCAAAAGGACTGAGTTTCTTCCCAGGGGTTGATAATGATGGCCTTTGCTGCCAGTTTAGATTTCAGGCAGTTAAGCAATGTGTGCCTGCAGAGTTTCCAGCACTGTGGGGCTGCAGGAGATGGGCAGGCCTGTCCCAGCCCAGGGATAACTCACCCTGGCACTGCAGGATCAGGAATGGGGAGCAGGAATCCTCACCCAGCTCCTCTGGCCATCACTCAGCCTGGAAAAACCCAAAGTGCCACAGCAGAATAAAACAACTGCCCCAAAATCCTCTCTGAGGCTGGCAGATGTCAGTTCTGGCTCCTCAGTACATGAATTACTCTTTTGTCCTCTAAGATTTTTTACAAGTGACATAAATGATACCAATTTTTTCACACCTACACAAAATTCTGCAAAAAAGAATCATAAGCCCTATTAAAAGTCTCTAAATGTGTTTTAGCCAGGGACAGTAGCTGACAATAAGCAAAAAAAACCACATTGTCCATCCCTTCATTCAAGTGCTCAGGTGCCTTGAGGTAATTCAAAGGCATAAGAGCACTGCACACGACTGGAACTTCTACATTTTCTCTTAGGAATTACAAAATGTATAACCCTATGAAATGTTAATCAATACTTTAATGTACCAGTTTCAATAAGCATCATCACTACATAGTAACGAGTGGGATGGATGGACTCATGAGAAGTTACTGTGTAAAGTGTGCACTCAATTATTTGCAATCCTTCCAGAATAACAAAGTAGGGAATAATGTAATAATTAAGTAATTGAAGATAATTATGCTATTTGTAATTGTTTAAAATGCTATGAGGTGATGTCTGTCTTCAGACTGCAAAAATATAAAATGAGGAACCACTAACTAATATTATATGATTCTAATCAACACACAAACTAAATTTGTCTTTTATTATAAAAACAAAATTAAAACAGAAAAGCATTTTAAAAATCTCATTTTATCTTCAAAAAAAACCCCTTCCTAACACTGAAGTACTTGTCTCATCCACATAGTTAACAGTTACTTCACATATTACCTGTCCCTGGCATGGCAACCTCCGCAGCATAAATCATTTCTTTGGCCAATTAGCTGAGAACTCTAAACTAATTAATCTACATAACTCAGCTGTTAGATTTTGGAATTTGTAATACTTTGTATACAGATGGCTGCCAGAAAAACTAACAAAAAAGTTTGTTTGGAAAAAAAGAACACTACTTGAGAAAACCTTTTAGATTTACACATTTAAGTAGAAGTTTGTAATTCAGTAACTTAAATTAAATGAGTCAAGTTGAGCCTTCCTGAAGACACTCTTAAGAAGTCCTTCCCTTCACTGTCAGAGGCAAGTATCACCAGTATCATGATGCAAGAAATAGTGTTGTATTTTCCTTAGTTAGAGCTTTACCACAAATTTCAAAATCATGAAATGATTGGTTGGGCCTATTTGAATCTTCACATACAAATCCCATTTGTGACATGGGCAAAGCACTGCAGCAGCTTAAAACATGCCTGAAATTCAGCATAACCCAGTGGACATTAAGACAACATTTCCTTTTAAGCACTTTTCTTTTAAATAGTTGGGATTTTTCTGTAATTTAAATAGATTGCTGACGTTGTAGTAACATTACCTTAGAGACTGGAAATAAATTAGAAAATTAAATCAAGAGCAACAGATTAAGATGAGAAAGAACAAACCTTTTTCTGTAGCTGCAACTTGAAACTTAGTTAATAACATGTAAATTCAAAAGCTGTGTTTTTAGATAATGGGAGGTTGAGCCCAATGTGCTCTTCTTTCAGATTTTACCCCTGCATGTGAGCACAGAGCCGGCCAGTCCTGAAACACCTCCTCCTGTAGGAAAACCAGGATCCTCCATCCATGCCAGGTCCACTTTAAACAGGATCTTGGGAAAGGAAAACCCTGAGAACAGGAGCCATCACTATTATACTCCCTTTTTCCTTTTCCTTTTTTTACTGTTTTCAAACTAAATCTGAATTAAAAAGGTGTTTTAAACACCTCTTTGCCTGTGTTACACAATGACCCCACCACAGCCTCCCAGTTCAGCCTCTCTGGTTTTAAGCAAAGCAGAAACAAAACATGCACATAAGGAATAAAGCAAGTAAGTTCCTCCCACAACAAGATGCAAGATGATAAAATGTAAAAACACTGAATACCAAGGCACATCCTACCTCTGGAAAGGACACCAAAGTCAATGTTACAGGTGGATTCAAACAGCACAAATTAGCGTGGGACTAAATTTACTAAAATTGACTTTCCTCAGCAGCAGTTCATCAATTCTGGCTCCTGAGGACTTTGCAGGGTTGTGGGAGTTGAAATCCAACATCTCATACTCTAACATCCTGATGATGAGTACAATCTTGCACCTCTTAGGCACAGGATCTTCCAGCACCCACAAAAATCCTGTCTACTACATTTAATCTTCCATTCTGAATAGAAGAAGGGCAAAAAAAAAAGAAAAACTCCACAGTCTGGTATCCCATCCACAGTATCTGCCAAACCTTGAAGCAGCTAAAAGCTTCCAAGCCCTAGAAATAAATACTGTAAATAGCATATTTAACCACAGAATACTTCAGGTTGTAGGGGTCCTCTACAGTCCTAGGGTTCAAATTCCCCACTCAAAACACAGCCTAAGTTAAAGGTTGATGAGGTTAATATGCTCCATTCTTTCTTATATTGTATTGTGTATATACTCTTATGATTCTGGCAAGAAAGGCAGAAAAATCTCCTTCTACAGGAGAAAGAAACAAATGGCTTGACTACCACAATACTAAAAATTAACTTTAAAAAGCAGGTATATTAGTGGGAAAAAAACTCCTAACAACTTGGTGACTGCTGATCCAAGACAAGACATTGACTATTTCTACGAAATCTCCCCAGCCTGTGCAGGTGAAGTCAATTGTGGAAATTTACTTGAGAAAAAACCTCAGTGAAGTATCTAAGCATTGCATAATTTAAAACTGCAGTTTAAAGTTACACAGAAGCATTGTCACAGGCTGCTCAACACAGCAGCATCCCTTTAGCTCCTGGATATTCAATGGGAATTCCTAGGGCTTTTTTCTTTATGAATATTGGAAATTTTCATACATAAAAGTTGCTTCCTCTCAGTTTTGAACTGTGTTAATCTTTCAGGTCACTATACATAAGGGAGAGGCCAGGATGAAAGCCCAAAGAGCAGCTGACTCTGGCATTCTGCTTGCCCATCTGACACTCAAACACTGGGGCACAACAAAAAAATGCCTTAGAAAGTATCCCCTAACTGAACTCCTTCCTCATTCTCAGGGTAAGGCTACAGAGCCAAGCCAGAGTGAAGAGTCCTCACTTTTCCATATTTTATGATATGCTCAATGTGTAAAGGAAGAGGGGAATCCTTTTCCTCTTTTTGTTTCATTCTTTAGAAAGGAAGGACTCTCTCAAGTGAATTAAGAGAGGTGAAAAAAACCAGACTGCTAATAAATAAGTCTCAACTTTTAAAAGTACATCATTTACACTTTCCATAAAATTGTATTTATTTACAAACCTTAACTACAAAGTGAAAAACAACCTAGCTGATATTTTTGCCAAGTTTGACACCCGACACATGGCCTGTTGTAAGCCACAGCTATCCACAGGCCAACCCAGCAACTGGCTCTTTGTTTGTGTGCTTATTTAAACACAATGAAATGGGTTTACCTCATTAAAGAGGAGCTGGAATAAGCTCCAGCTGCAAGAGAGTGAGGTGGTCCTCATTTTTAAAAACCAGAAATGCCATTTGGGAAAAAAAGAGTAACAAGCAGCAAAGGAAAATAATTCCCTTCAAGCAATTGAAATGCCAGTTTTGAAGATAAAATAGTGCAAAACCGGAGGCCAGTAAAAAGAAACATTGTTTTCTTTTGAAGTTCACCACCAACGGGGGCAAGTGGCATGTTGCATTCCCCAGGCTTATGGGAAATTTGTTTTCTGTCCTGTCAGGAAAAAAAAAATACCATGGTCCCTCTGGAGCCTGTAATTACTGATGCATGTAAATTATACTTTATCAAAATACTCCAGAAATGTTGCCTTGAAAGTCAAAACTGAGCAGCCCACCTGAGCAATGCCAGGCTAACCTGCTGCTGTCAGAGCTGCTGGGAAGGGACGCTCTGGGTGTGCATTTCCCATCTCATGGCAAACACCAGAACAACCCTGGTGAGTTTCTGCCTGAGGCCAGCGTGGTTTTAGCCCCATGAGGGTTCATCACACTGTGAGTGTTCAGCAATCTCCCAGAAATGGCTTAAAAATAATTAGGGGGTTTGATCAGAGGTGTTTTGAACAAGCAGAAAGCTTTTAATTAAGGAGAAAAAAACTATACAGAACAAAAGAATAAAAGCCATGCACAGTGCAGGAAGGTGCCCTACATCTGCTAAGACACCCCAAAAAGCCCCGAGATTCTCTGTGCTCAAGTATTCAATGATTTAGGAGGGGTTTATGGCTTGCTGCCCAATAGAAAATAGCTGCATTCCTCAAGGAACAGCTCAAGGGTCCAACAGGTGCCTTTGTCCTGGCACTGGGCCAATTACAGTGAGAAAAACATAGAAGTTTCTGGTTCTTCTTCCTTTTAAGTTCAGGGGTGAGGTTTATACTCTGTTCCTAAAATGGGAACACCTACTGGGATGTGAGGGCGCACTGCAACCCACCTCACTGAGATTCCTCCTGCTCACACAGGGATGTGCCAGCCTTGTCCTCCCAACAAACCCAGCAAAGGACAGCTTTAGGGGTTTTCCTGCAGGCAGCCCAGTGGCACTGCACCATCCCAAACCATCCCAGGATGGTGCTTCCAGTGCAGCCCTTGGCAAGCTCTGCCTACAGCAGGAGTGACCTGAGACAGGGAAGGGAAGGGGAAAGGGGAAAGGGGAAAGGGGAAAGGGGAAAAGGGAAAGGGAAGGGACTTCTGGGATCAAGTAACACCATGGCACTGCAAAGGCTGCCAATTCTGCAGAAAAATTCCTAGTAAAAAACCTTGCACAATACACAATCAGCTCTGCTCCCAGTAAGGGAGTCTAAGGTATGGGGTTAGTTGAGCAAATTGTGGGAAAAAGCAGAGCAGGGTAGCACAAACTCAACTTTGAAAAACGAAAAAATTCCATCCAGTGCTTTTGAAGATACAGTCACTTTGTGCATGTGCTTGTTGTAAAGAAATCAGTTTGGGGCTCAGAGCCTGAATGTCCCAGTGCACTCAGCAAACCTCTTCGCTCCCAGAAAGGTCAGTGAGGCAGGGCTGACCCAGGGATCATTATCAGAACTTACAGGGAATTCTGTTCCTGTGCATGTGTGGTAGGATACAAGATTATTCTCTCCACAAAAGAAATGAACTCTATAAGCATAATATTTAGTTTCATATTGGATGCTTTTCTTGTCAGCATTTTTCCCCTCACAGTTCACCGAGCACTGATGTTGTACCATGCACAAAAACCATTCAAAACATTAAACTTAACATTCCTTCATAGATCAATAGGAATGGAGTAAATTCATATCAGCTGCTTCCTGAAGAAAACATTTCAGAGATGTCTTTAGCAACAGCCCATCAGGGAGTTTAACAGAGCAAAGCAAAAGGCAGGTACTTAATTTCAAATATGCTTCAAGACAATTTTCTCAATAGTATTTGCATTTTCATTGTAGAAAATTGCAATATTCAACAGTGGCAATCACTGTATATTTGAATAATCTCACTAAGTTCCAAAGTATCGTGTAAGGGAAACATTAAAAATCAGTTCATGGACTTTGTGTAACACATGGTGCCATAACCTTTTGTTTTCTGTGTGTTACACTGAGTGAAGAAATAAAAGCAGTTCAAAGACACACCTTGTACAACATCCTTGCCTTAGTCATGAGAGCAGGATGATGATGAACCGCCCTTGCCAATCTATTCTCGTAGCCCTGTAGCATTTAATGACTTGCATGGGTTATTTTAATTTTGTTTCATGAATATTTTCTATACTTGTAAGTTTTACAGTGCAGTCTGCACTGGGGACGTGGGGCTGTGTCAGGCTCCAGATCAAACCCCCTGGTTCAGCTTCTGACCCTTCTGACAGGCACACACACGCCCCAGGCTACAATCCCACGGCTCCCCAACTGCAGGGACGGGAATCAAAATGAAATCCTGGATCATTTATGACTGTATTTCAAAAGCAAACCTAGTGCATTTAAAAGTAATAGCAGCTTTCATTTTCGAGACCTTTAAGTGTCTGAAATACTTTAAACAGGCATGGCCTGTTACCCCTGTGAAACACATGGAAAAGCTCCAGAGAGCCCGACTTAAGCTTCCCGTTGTACACATTGCAGATTTCAAGAAGAAAACCAAATGATAATTAAAACAAGGAAGTATTTGGCCTTGAATCCTTTTACCCACTAAACCCTGAGCTCATGGGGCACTCTGACTGGGCAGTAAATATCTGTAGGTAAATCAGGGTTCTGCTGCCATGAAACAACCAGGAGGGCTGAAGCCAGAAAACTGCTGATGGAAAATGGCCTTTTCTTCTTTAAGACACTGATGAAAATCAAGACTTCACATGCAGCACTGTAATTTAACTCTCATTAGTACCTCTACATCAATGATCATCTCCCTTTCTTCTATTATCCACACACTCTAAAAGAAATTCTCATTATCTGCAACGTATTTCCAAAGTATCTGAAAGGACTTTTACAAGACGATGAATGTAAACTCATCTTTGGCCTCAGGATGACAGTCTATTATGGAAAGCAGCAGAAATATTTACATTATCATTATGATATTTTTCCTGTTGCGTAGATGAGATGTCTGCACTTCGGGTCACCAGTTCAATCTGTTCCTACGTTCATTTTGTGTGAGGAAACTGCCTCAGTGTGAAAATAATGCCAAATGCATTCTAATCTCCATTCACCAAAAAGAAAAGAGAGTTATATTCACTCTGCATTGTCTCCTAGTTGCAGTAATGACAACTTATTAGTGAATTCCCCATTCTAACCATGGACAAGACTCCAGCAGCTCAGAAGCACTGCACACTCAGGAAAACACTTTTCAGCTCCTTTCAGAGCATGACTGAAGGGGAAAGGCAAGAAATATTCACATACAAACAGATTAAAAGGAAGTTTTAAAATAAGAAAAGCAAGATCCACCTAGCAATACACTGTGTGCAAGTACACTATGATGTGCTGACATTTGCTGACTAGCTCTAATGGCAAGGCCAAAAAAAAAAAAGCCACATTAACAAAGCAAATGCAGTAAATCTGACCCTGACAAACTCAGAGCTGCACAGACTACCAGGGGTTATCCAGTTTCTGGAAAAGAAACTGCCTATAAACCATCAGGTCAGAATCCCTCAGTAATAATATACCTGTGATATAACCTAATTAATCTCCAGCTGCAACCTCCACAGCCACTCAATCCTCTGCCAAGCCTGAAGCATCCCATGAGTGCTACAGACAAACCCACCCTGCAGAGGCAGCAGCAGCTCCCTGGCCCTGCCACCACCACAAATCCAGCCCCAGGAACAAGAACCCAGCACTGCAGGGAGCTACAGCACTTGGACTGCTGCTCACAGAAGCAAAAAAAAAAGCCCATATTCTGAAGGCTAATGTAAGAAAACAGCAAGCCAATAATGCCCACCCACAACTGTTGTGTTTTGAGATGTAACAGCTCAGTCAAGTGAAAGCCCTTGGGACCAGAAGCTCAGTCACTGCTTTTCCCCCCACTCATCACCCTGAAGACAGAAGTTGAAGGCAGTCAATAACACATCTGAGAGCTGGCAGAGCACACACAGCCACCCTCAGAACCCAGGTGTGCAGCTCTCCAGGTGGGGACTGACCACGGAGCCCCCATCCAGCTGCCCTTGCTGGGACTCACTCAAAGCAGCAGCTGCAGATGTTCACAAATGCTTAATTTTGCTAAGCACCTCCACAATGTTCCCAAAAAGAATGAACTCTGATGGGAATTATGTCTAATTAACACACACTGAATTTGTCAGTATTTCTTGGCTGATACTAAGAATAAGGCAAAATTTAAGAAGCACCAGAAGCTACTTACAAAGGCTCTGTTGATGCAAAATCATGGACTGGACTTAGCAAGTTCACAAGGCTGATATTGGTGTTAGCATTTTGCAGTTCAGGATTGCTTTGAGCAGCCAGTTACAGTTTATTAACAGTATTTTCATTGTGTTATCTCCAAGCCATGTGATCTGAAACTAGAATACATCTGAGAGTGCTTTAAAAACCCCAACATTCAGGAAAACGTACACCCAGGAGCATGGCTAAGGCTACCAAATAATTATCAAAACATTAAATGGCAAATTAATCCCACTAATTTGAAGCCTCCAGATTTCTTGACCTGAATATCAATGAAAAGATGTCACCCTTCAAGTAGCAAAGGAAAAAACACTGGAAATGCAAGGCAGTAGTTGCTCAGCTAACAGAGTAAAACAACTTATTTCCAAAGCAGACTTATGCTTAATGTGCATGTGTGGCATTTCTTCTGGAAATGTATAATCCTTTGCCACAAACTCCCTTAAATAGCTTTGTAATAAGATGACCTGATCACAGAAGTTGGCAATGGAAGCCTCCTTAGAAGGGAGACGCCACTAAAACCCAGCAGTAATTTTCACAAAAAACACCCTTTACTTCCCCAGTCGTGCTGATTTTCCTTAAGGAGGAAAACAAGACATCTGCACACTATCATTTCAAATAACCGATTTCACACAGGGGAAAAAGCAGCACTGAGGAGGAAGCCTTCTGGCTTTTCAACATGTTTTCCTTTATTTTCTATTCTCAAAACAGTAAGTCAAAATATTTTATATTTTTAATTATTCTTCACTAATTTAGACAGAAGAAGATACTTAGATGCTTCAAGTAAAATTGGTGTGCACTTGTATTAAAAAAAAATAAAAGTAAATACATTATTTACAGGCAGAGCCCAAAAGAAGATCCACTATGACTTCAGCTAGATAAATGGTGTAAATGTCATCCAGCTATCTGTAGCACAAGCCCCTGACCTAATGCACATCTTTCCCAAGCCAGAAGTGCACCCCAGAGACCAGCAAACACTTACTGTAATTATTTACTGTCTTCTGAAAAGACCTGCTGTGATCTATACACAGTAAAACTACAATTATTGGATGTGGATAAAACCACAAAAACACCCCGTTACAAGCCCATGCTCTTTTGTCATGGCAACACCGTAACTCAAACCCCTGCAACAATGGAATTGTCAGGATCCTGCTTTAATGGGAAATGATAATGGAGCTCTGAGGCAGCAATCTGGGAGAGCTTTCTTTCTAGAAAGAGAACAAACAGAGAAATAAAGAGGACACTAAGAAAATTTATGACCTGGTTGCTTTTCCAAGCACAGCTCCTAATGACACTCACAAGATGAAAGAGACTGAATTTGACCAGGAGTTGTGGTTTGGTGCTCGAGCTGGCTGAGGATGGGGCTGGAGGGGAGGGTTTACAAGTCACACTTCTCAGAGGGCTTCCAGCCCCCAATCCTGGGCAAATCACAGCCATGTGCAACAACCCCTGGCTATAATAAACATCTGAGCTACAGGCACTCAGGGGAAAGCAGACATTGGGAAAACCTGACCAACCCTGCACTTGTCCAGTTCCAGGCAGGAGGCACTGGCTCACCTGGGCCAGCACCTGCCTGCAGCACAGCAGTGTCCCCCAGGGAGGCTGAGAACACCTTCATATTTACATCTAACCAGGGCAGCTTCTTAAGTAAAGCACTAACTAAATAGTTCCAGCTGCTCCTAGCAGGAATTATCCAAAGAAACTACTTACACAAAATCAAATACAAACACTGCACACACACTGATAACACAAGGAAGTGGGCAAGTCAAGGAAAGAGAGGGCAAATAGCAGTTTCTAAAAATAAAACACGGCCCTAGTGTGATTTCATTGTCAATAAAGTTAATATCCCAGAGTCAGGTCTGTTTTGCCTGTGACAGTCACTGGTGAGGGATCTCTCCCTGCTCTTACCTCACCCCACAAACCTTTCATTGTATTTTCTGCCCCTGCCCAGCTGAGAAGAGCAGGGACAGAGCAGCTCTGGGCACCAGTGTCCTGCCAGGGTCAGCCCAGCACACAACCTCAGCTGTTCTGGGATTCTGCTAAAACTGAATATTGCCCCTTTTCAAGGCTACTCACAGAATTTCTGCTGTGTGCTGCAAGTACTTACTCACTATTTTACCCATCTATCAATCAACTTTCAAAACATTCCACTAGACAAGAAATAAGCATCCCACTGATCCAGCTCTGACAAATCTCACTGTGCTACAAATACTTACACCAAGTTAACAACAAGGAACTCGTTACAGAGTGGCTGTTCCTGATACTGGGAGGAAATGCCATTTTATTAAAACAAGTAACTTGTCTACAATGTCTCCATGCTGCTGATTGTGCCACTTCAGCCTACTTTAGGAATAACTATAAATGAATGTGATAAAACACTGGGACACCATGATTGGAAAATTGAAGCACGAAGATATTGGGCACACTCAGCCATGGACCCAAATTGTCTCAGTTCAGGATCACAGGGCTCTGCTCCCACACTAAGACAGTTTTGGAATAAAATCTAGATTCTGATACTATCCAAAAAAGAAAACAAATTCACCTCAGAGTCTAATGGATGCTTCTACTATCCTGGTATTTTGGTACTAGATTTCAGTATCTACATTTCCAGAGCCTGGTTTGCTGAGTCAAGTGACAACCAAGACAGTTGATTAAAAGTAAATAGACCAAACAAATGGTCCACAGCTATAATTTTGGTAGAGCCATTAATTCTCACTGCAGGACTTGAGTTTAGAGCCCTTCTAAGAGGTTTTTTCACACACACAAAGGAGTTTTACCTACCTTCACAGCTAGGCTGAGGTATAGCGGCTTCAACAATGAAACAAATATATTCTTACATGACAGGGTGTTCATGGGAAAACGAGCTTGCTTCCCCCTGTTGTTTCCAAAGATAAATAAGTATTTCATGGACCCCAGTATACATGTTTTATAGTGAAAAGATGCATTACAATCATTTTATACACCAGCTTTGCACACAAAGGATACAGGATTCCAGAGGGCACAAATCTTTGCTTACAACCTTTGCAGATAAATTTCATGTTTTGGATGTAAGAAAATAATTGCCTTAGAATCAAAACCTAGTTTTATAGCTGTTAAATTACATGTTTCATTTTATTATACCTTTTCTGTACATTTCATCACCTGTATTAAAAATACCTGTTCCTTTATTGAGATATTAGTAAGTATCTGAAACTATAAAAAAATATTTCATGTTTTTATTTCTCAATTCATTAAAAATGTCCTTTCCTTGATTCATTTTTCTCATTAAAAGTGCCTGTATTTTGAGTTGTTAGATAATTATCCCAGATAAAACACTTCAGAAGCTTTAAAACCTAGGCAGTGAAGGCAACAGAGCAATGAGAAACATTTCACTAGAGAATCCAATGAGGGTCTCATTCACCATCCAACTTAAACTTAAAACCCTTATCTAAACCAAAGCAAACAAAATCCATGAGTCTCAAAGCCACTTTTTCTAGAAGAAAAGGCTCAAAGCCTTATGAGAAACTCATTTTGTGGGACGCCTCACATTCCATTTAAGGTTTATTTCACTATATATATTCCTGCTTTTAATATCAACCAGATGTGACAACGAAGCCTAACCAGCCCTGTGAAAGATGCAAGGATATCCTGAAGCTCAGAATTTAGGAGAGGCTTGGAGAAAAAAGCCAAAGGTACCTGGAGTTGAAGTGAGGGTTGAGGATGCAGTTATAACCTGAGAAGCATTGTAAATTCAATTTCAGTAGCTCTCAGTAAGTGGATTTCAGTGGAAATGCAGCGTGCATGACCCGGTGACACACACAGAATCCATCAGGGATGGGAGCACTGCTGTCCCAAACCAGGTGCACATGGACCAGAACAAGAACCCCCAGGTGTGTCCTGCAGCTTTCCAGGCACATCACCCAGAGCAAACCACGTCCCACATTCTGATTCCCAGCAGCAGCAGGGCTGAAGAGGTTCTGCCGGTACCAATCTACAGAAACAAAGTTGGTTCCCTCAGCGAAGTCCCAGGTTTCAGCCCTGCTAACAGAACACTGAGAAAAGCCCTCAGATGCTTGTTCAGCCTTTAACTTCTCCAGGACATGAACAGGTCTTCCTTCAAACCCTCCAGCACACAAAATTCCTGCATGTTCAAGCAGCTCAGTCACTCCATCTCCACCGAATTTTAGTCATGATAATAAACATGCTCAATTCTCACACTCTCATCAAGCTACCAAACTTACAATGTCAGCTTTCTATTAAACTTTATCTTAAAAAAGACTCCAGCTCGTACCTTCATGAACAAAGCCATGGACTGCTGCATTCACTGCATGCCTGCTGGAGAGGGCAGCCTCAGAATCACAGAATTCATCTCTGTTTCCTCCAGGGCCAAGAATAGGAGCTCTTTGTTCCAATGAGCAAACCTGAATCTTACCATCTGCACATACTGCACCAAGATACTTAATTTTTGAAAATTTTGCATTGTTTGAGCTGTAGCAAGCTTACACAATTAAAATACTTGACTTTTGGATTTTCTGCTTTATGAGGATTATAATTATTAAGAAGAAAATAACAAAGTAACATCTGAGTAACTCAGAGTCAAGAGTTGGAAAACATGGCAGCAGAAGTACTATAGCTATACCATGGAAAATTAAAATTAAAACCAGCATTATCTACACTTCTTAATGTTCATTTAAATTCACTTCTCATAAATTCCACAGAATCTACCTCACCCCTGCATCAGCCTGTCTTACTGATTTTTGTTTCACTGCTTTTATGCCCTTTCATCACTTTCCCAGCCCTGCTTTCTTGTGGAGAGGCTGGGACAGAGCAGCTGCAGGGAGGAATGCAGGCACCACTGCCCCTGCACTGAGGCACCTGAGCCAGTGAGAGCAGAGGGGCACTGCTGCATTCTGACAAGTCAGAACAGAAGCAAGAAAGAACAGCTCTGAATCCACCAGCAGTGGGACCAAGAAGGTAATATGAAACAATAGAGAGCAATCATATATATGTGTGGGTGCATTTTTAGAAATTTTAGTAGGAAGCAAATTTTTCATTCTTACCCCATGACAGAAAAACACGCAACCAAACTACACTTGGAACAGTAACAGTTCACTTGAGCTAAGATTTATTTGCTTATAATACACACTCTATTTATATAACACTACTATCTTCAAAAGAAAAAGCGAGTTTCTTCTGACAAACAGTGTTAAAGTGATCTATCTAATGCACTGCTCAACAGTAAGCAGGACTGAAATGTCAGTGAATAAAGACAAATGTTCCGACAGCATCCGTTGGGAGGCATTACAGAACGCATTCAGATTAATCATTCCACTCCATGTAACTTTATTACAATCTTTATATTCTAAAAGCAAAATTATTGCCCTTGCTGTTAAGGGCTATAATGGATCATGATTACAGGACCTACTGAAAAATACACTGTGGTACTGAGCAGCCTCAGCTACTTTCACTCAATTCTTTGTGCGAGGCTGCTGAGGACAGATGCACACAAGTTATCAACACACAGCATTCCACTGAAACCACAAATTACCTGAGAGCTCCTCTCATGATATCCAGGTACAATGGGACCACTCACAGAGCAATTTTCAACACGTTAAGCTGGAAGTTGTAGAGATCCAGGTAAACTTTGTAAAAGCTTTTCTCTTGAAAGCATCATCATATCCTTAGACAACTAAACCACATAAAGCAACTCTTCAAACAAATAAATACAATTAGCACCTTCCAGAGACCAGATAAAGGTATCTGCACCTATGTCCCAGCCCACACTTTATACCCAAGTGGAGTTTCAAGATGCAAAATTTCAACACCATGCAAAGAATATGAGCAAGTGCAACCAAATTGTTCAGCTCAAGCAAATCCACTCAGGAAATATATCCTAATGAATTCAAAAATCATCACAAAGGTTGCAAAACAAGTCCAACAAAGATTTTTCCAAGACTAAAAGGCAGCTCTAGCTTATAATTTTTTAATTTTTTTTTTTTACAACTGCAGAATAATGTCATTGACTTGTACAGTTTTTCATTAACAAGTTTGGACAACACCAAAAGTTCATTAGAGAATTTCTCCAAACTATCAATATCACTTGTTGCACAGCACTGTTCAGCTTGCCTCTTCTTTTAAACATAAACCAAGGTTCTATTTCTTTAAAGTCATCTAATTCCAAAATTAATGTGAATTATCACCGTGTGGTTTGTATCTCCACAGGAAGAAAAGTTTACTGCACTAAATGGTTTGTTTGGTTGCACATTGATGTATTAAAACAATTATAAAAACTCCACATGAACGGAGATGTTTTTCAACCACCCTGTAATAACTTCACAATTTCACTAACCAAATCACAAGTCTTAGTATCTGACCTTCCATAAACAAACTCAAGCATCAAAACAGCAGTTTTAAATTTCAAAAAGCCAGTCTGGATCATGAGTTTAACTTTGGCAGGATCCAGAAAATTATTTCAAACAGTTTTTGATCACTCCTTTAAAAAGGCAGATGACTTTGTTTGTTTGTTTTGATAGTAACTATGCAGGCACCTGCTCATCCATTTATTTTTATACACTTTTAAAATTATATATTTTTTAAATCATCCAGTTATTGTTCTAACACCACCCTCTCCCTCCTCCCACCAAAAACAAATAATGCCAAGTTTATGATATCCTTATCTTGCTGCTGAAATGGGCCTGGATGCCATCTAAACATTTTATAATACAGTTGTTATATTTCAAGGAAAAAAACCCTTTACTTCTCCACAATTTCTCCTCTTCTTGCCTGACAAGGCAGCAGCCATAACTTTGCTGGTCTATCTGGCAAAGCCTTCACTTACTTGAGAAGATAATTTTCCAAACTAAAGAATTTATAGCTACCTCCATTATTTTCAAATAAATGCATGCACTCTCTCTTTGTGGACATCCAGCCTGAACCAGAGAGGTGAACCTGACACTTTCCATGGTTTCTGTGGCTCTACAGAGAGAGTTCAAAATAAGTCACCTTGACGTCATCCTGGTGAATATATGAGGAACAGAAAAATTTTGTGGTTTCTCTTCCCTCTGATATTTATGCTCTACCAAATTACAACTACACGCAAGCAAACACAACACATCCCCTAAAAAACCCTTACTTAACTGGCAGTTTAATATCACAAAAATTAAACCTCTCGCCGCAGTCAAAACACAAACATGTGAATCTGCACAATAAGGAACATAAAATAGCAACACACCACAGAAAAATAAATCAGATTATACTTACAGCCTAGTTAACTTCTGTGTGTTCTGAAAAAGCAGCTCGGGAAGAACTTGCAATTTATTCTTGTTCAGACGCCTAAACAGGTACAATCAGAATTAAAAAAAAAAAANGATTATCTTCCAATTAAAGAAGTTTATTCTATTATGTATAAGCCACATGAAGCTGCCATTGTACTGCACCTCATGCTATGAACTTGCCATTGGATGCCTTGTGCATTTTATTTATACAGGAGCCAAACTGTGTCATTTGTAGAGCACCTGCCCACATCCAGGAGGTGGGGAGCCAAGGGACAGACACCACGAGGTTTTAATATGGGTAAGTACACAAACATAACTTTTAAATTTTCCTCTGGATGCCTACTGAGAATCAGACACTCAGCTCACTCTGCTTCAGGAACAGCTACTGGCAGGAATCTGGATTTTCATTCTCCTTCAAAAAATGTAGGCACAGTAAACTCAGTAACGACCAACCAAGATTATTCCCAGATTAGCTATTATTTCTGTAATATACATAATTACTTTTTAAAACTAATTTTCTTGAAACTTCACTTGGAAAACCTGAGCACTGTTGTAGAAAATATGAACATATGGGTTACCAGATGACTACATGGTGATTTGAAATAGAATATTAATCCTGAAGATTCTTCCAGGAACATTTTAGAGAAAAGATTAGTGTTTATACATTAGTCCCTTATACTTACTCACTATGTGAGTTTTACTCTGGTGACAACTTGCCAGTTTTTAGAAAACAACCATGCCAAGCTTTTGCAGCCCTGTAACTATAAAAAGCACGAGCCTCCTCTCCATAACACGTGTGACAGCCCTGCAAAATCTAAAAGCAGTTCTGCTTGTAAGACACAATCTTGTTCTTCAATTCTTTTTCAATGAAAACAGTCACCTGCTCTCGCAGTGCTAATGAATGCTATTTGCATAATTAGTTGACCTGAGCTAATTACAAACAGCCACTGACCAAGGGGGGCTCTGAGCTGTTCTGTAAGTTCATATATGAGCCTGTCTTTGTGCCCCCTCTGCTCCCTGGCCACCTTCCAGGCTAACTTTGATGGCAGATCTCTTTTTGCTGAAGTTTTGATCCCCAAACACCTGGAACTTTTATAAACCCACTGTTACTTAGCACCCCATATCTGCTCTCCAGTTTTCTTGCACGCTGAGTCATTTCACTATCAGAATTCAAGAACTTTTGGAATTGAAAGGCCTTCCTGAGATCAAACTAACATTGTGGGGTTTCATATGGCAGAGTTTTCACATGGCCACCATATGAACACATCCTGTGAGATAAAGGGATGATGTGGGAGAGGGGAATTGTGACTCCTCTTTCTGACACCTAGGACAGATCAAAGGCTGTGTCTGCAAGCCCACAGAGCCTGAGCACCGTGCATTACACACACACATGAGAACCAGTATTTGTATCTGCTGAAGTTATTTCCTGCAGCATTTACCAACTGCTCAATGACATTCTAGAGGTAAATGAACAAAAAAGAAAATGAAGCTTTAAAGAATATGAGAGATGCTAGTTTTGCATTTGAGAAAATACACGGGAAGATTTGAAACTGGATTCCTTTACATCCACGTGACATTTCTCAATTTTATACCTAAGTAAACAATCTCATTTAATTCAAGGTTGATGGCAATGTGCTACTTATCCCTCATCAAAGACATTACTTTGGTTAATTATGTTTATCTTTTAGAATAACAGGATCAAATATAACAAAAAAAATTACTTATTCAGGGCTTAGCACTCCTCATCTGTCCTCCTTCACCAAGGCCACCACCAGTCATTGAGAAACACTGAACAAAATCAACTTATTTATCATCCAAAATGCAAGAGTGCCCGTGAAATGCATCTATTACACACGGTGTCAAATGTTTATCCCTGATTATCATTTCAGATCTCACAGTGTACACATAATTACACACTGTCAACCCAAAGTCATCTGACTCATCTCAAAGCATCCCAGGAATATATTTTCAGAATATTATTTTCTCTACTGGCAAGGAATTTCATGAATGCTGAGCTTATGCTTATTGTTTTAAGCCAAAGAAACTACTCAAAATCAGATTAAATTTCTAGAACAGGAGGTTTCACACCAACAAGCAGACAAGAAAATATATGTAGTAACAAGAAACTGTATTTCCAGATTAGCAAGCTTCAACCTGAAAAGACATTTACAACTTGCAATGACACAAACAACTCAGAGGGCAGAAAAACCCCAACTTTGATGTTTTTTTCTCTAATTTACTATCAAATTAATCCAGAAGATCAAACTTCTTAAATTATTTCCTATTATTTATATAGGTCAACACTCCCCTACTTGTTATAGCAAAAGGACCAAGTTCTCATCTGCCCTTTTTAGCTCTCCTAAGCATTTTAATATCTCAACCTGAGGTTCCCTCCATATTGATTTTCTTTCAAACATTATTTGAACCTTGCAAAGCTCACACTGCTACCTGCTCTTCACTATCAATAAACATTTTGTATGGGTCTAAATGTATTCAATATTTTTAATATGATATTGTTATAAATTAAATTCTTTTTACACTGCAGCAGAAAGCAAACTGAATTTGTGCACCAAAGCCAAGAGCTCAATGAAATTCTGCCACTGCTTTAATTTATGTAAACTTGATTTTCCAACTCCCCCAGCACTACTGGAAAGTGCTCCTGCACAGATTCCATCCTCCAGAAGCTTCAGGTGAGCTTTATTTCTGCCCCAAACCAGAGCAGTTCTAATGCCAAGTTATGTTACTAATTGATAACAAAGCAAATTAATGTAACACCAAACTCTCAGAGACAAGTGTCTATCCATGTCTTGTTTTGTGTTATGGGACTCTCCAAACCTTCCACCGCTTCCTAAGATTTATTTCAAGTTTAAAATTCTGCCAAAAGTCATTTTATTCCAGGTTTGATTCTCAGGGGAGCTAAGGGAATGCACAGGGGTGTGTCTCTGTTGAACATCACCTACTGTATTATAACTTCTACTGCAACACTTACTGAAATGTAAGACCAGATCACCTCATAGAAACTTAGACATACTTGATGTAAGATACATTTAACATGCTCTTATTTATTATGTGCCAGAAAGCCACCAATAGCCTAGGAAAAAATCCCAATTACACCTCTTATTTCTCTTCCTGGGCTTGAGAGAAAGGCCATTAAGAAAGTCCCCAATACAGAAGTATCAAAGTACCAGACAGGATGTTTTTAAATTCCAAAAAAAAGAGACAGAGATGTGTTTAAAGATTATTTAATGAAAAGACCAAATGTTCTGGATGGTCATTTATGAGCACTGTTTCCTCTGGTTTGACAAAGAAGTGCCAAACAGGGATGAAATGTGGTGGAAGAGTTCCTGACACATCATTTGACAAGAACTGAAGTTTATCCTCACCTATCAGCATCAGTTCTAGGACAGAGAGGGAAACTTCCACTGCAGGGTGAAGCCAACATTAGGAATGCCAGAGGTGCAAAGCTCAGGCTGGGCACACCACGGGGTCTGCTGGGCTGCAGCCCCTTCCCACACCAAAGGATCCTAGGAGAGGAACAGAAATGCCCCCTGCTTGCCCAGACCTATTACCATCCCATTACTGCATCAGTCCTGTCAGCTGCCCAATTTTAATTACAGCAGTGCTTTTGATTTTATAACAAGTATCTTGGAAATGGTGAAGACACATAACAGCGAAACAGAAATAGGCTGCAAAAAGTTCATAAGCAAAACAAGCCAGAATCTTGTAAAATGATTCTGTGGACATTGCTCCTGGGACTGTACTTTATTAACAAATATAGATATTCCTGATTTTAAGTAGGGACTTAAAATAGAACTAACACCAGGATATACCTGGAAAAAGAATTTAAATTCCAAGCCGGTTTTGCAGCTGTAAGTGGCTACATCATGGATGTATGGCAGGTCAGCCCTGTGAATCTGAACAGTAGACAACAATTTAAAGAAAAAATATCATTATCAAAGCCAATCCCTAGGACTGTTCAGACTGGGAATGCCACCTGGGATGCAGCACAAAAAGGAACCCTTGGAAGTGGGCTGTTCCCTGAGGCTGGGAGCACAGCAGCCCTGCAGCCAGGCTGTGTGCACACACAGCACCCTCCAGCAGCCAGGTACACCCAGGGGCAGGGAGCAGTCTGGGGCACACAGCCAGGCAGGATCTGGTGCACATTATTTGACCTGGGACTGCTGGATGGGAATGCAGCTGCTCAGACTCCAGAGTATTCTGAACTGGATGCTTTACAGCTAATAAGACCTGCAAAGTATTCCGGGAATTCGGAGCACTGGGCAGAATGATGCATAATCATCCAATGCCACGGAACAGATTAGCTCCAGAGCTGGATCAGAGGCAGCTCTGGATGTGCACAGCATGGAGCCCAGACTAATAAAGCCTCCTGGAAGCTGAAGAACTGTGCAGAGAGGCTCTCCAGGAGTCATATCAGCTCTGGCAATACCTGCATTGAGTCAAATTTATTAACTCTGATTAGACACATGCTGGCTGTGCAGTCAGCAGTCTCCACACACTGCAGCTCCCTCCATCCTCCAGACCCCTTTAACCACTGCTATGCACAGCAAATAGAACTTGGAATATTCTCTCTTTTGTTAGTCTGCTCCTCAGGTCCCCATGAGTGACCCAAAAGAGCTGACCAGGCACCAAGTGCACACAAAGTCCTCCAAGTGCAAGCCAAGGGTCCCCAGGAGTCCATCCATCACCTCCAAGGCTGCCATGGACACCACCACACCAGGACACTGCTCTCTCACAAGGCTCAGATTCACCCCAGTTCTGCTGGGAGGTGTTCAGGGAGTAGCAAAGGATAAAAGCTAAAAGCCCAAACTTCTGTCTGCAGGAATTCCATGTGAAAGTCAAATATTGCTCCTTCTAAATTATTATATATCACTGACACATCCTTAACAGTGGCTGCTTACTAATTCTTGATACTGGATGTAGACTTCTATTCTCACATCAAATTAGTGCATAAATGTCTGTACTTCACAGCTTTACCATGTTACAAACTGCATTTTCTTTCTTTGTAACTCAAATGGCCTAAAATGCAGATTTATAGAATCTGTGACCTTTCTAAGTCCATACATACAATGCTGCCCTCTGGTTTATTATGTTTTCTTTAGAGCAGCCCCACACAGCATCAAATACACTGTTCCAACACAGGACAAACACTTCCTCTCACCTCCCAAATTATTTTGGTCATCCATATATAAACAAGCACCAGTTTCTCCCCCTGCTCCCTCAGCCCAACTGGGGGTTCCTGTGTCCTGAAGGCAAAGGGATAGAGGGAAACAACCTCTGTGTCAATCACAGAATATCAAGGGCCCTTAAAAAAACAATGGAGAAGTTATTAACTGTGAAATTCCTGCCTTCCTGGCTCCAACCAGGCTAATCATATTCCTTCCTCTGTCTGAAGCTGGGATAGGAGAGAAACTTAACTATTAAGATTCCCCTGATTATTTAAACATGGAGTAAAAAACAACCATTGAAGCCTGAAAAGAAACAATGCTACCAGACTAGAGGAAGATTGAAGATGTTTATCAGGATCATTCTCTGAAACAAATGGAGCAAAACACCTACATTTTACAAAAGTTATTTTTATATTAATTATAATTTTGGTTTATTCCTTTTCTTCTGGATAACTTCTGGGCAAATAAAGACCTCTCAATATTGATAGGAAAAGTTTCAATTTGTTCTTAAGGCAGAGGTCATCTTTTCCTGGAGGAGAAACTTTCTGATTTCAGCTGCATCCCTCGTGCTCACACCATTGGAAGGATCACATCCAATTCTGGTTCTGTTGTCTCATGGAGCTCCACTCACAATAAGAGCAAAGAGGAGCTAAATTCAATCTCTACTGAAGGTATGATCAGCATGGATGGAAAAGAACAAAATGCATATGGAAGCACAACTAGAACATTGTTCAACTTGCAGCTATTTTAATCTTTTTGCAAGAAGAATCTAAGCCAGATTCATTGCTACTGCAAATTGAAGAAGACATTCCAACAATCCTGCAGTGTTCCAGCCCTCACAGGCAGAACATCCCTTCCTTCTCAGGGCTAATATCATCAGGGCAAGACTTTAGAAGGCTCAGAAGAATTTCAAGGTTCAGAAATCTAATAAACAGGTAAAAAGAACAATTAAAATATCAGAATTATGCACTTCTTATAGAATTAATTTGGATAATATGAGAAGGCTTCAGTGCAATCCCAATCCTTGACTTCTCATTCATTTATATACAAGGTACAAGGAGAGTGTCTGAGAAGAAACATCAACAGACCACACCAAATATAACTGTAGCCAGTATTTTGAGACAGAGCATTTTCAGCTCCAGGTTTTGTTCTCACAGCTGCAGGACAGTTTTACTCTGAGTAAGAAACAAATCAGAGAAAACCCAAACCTCCTTTTCTGCAAGGTTTCAGAGAGCTGATGCCCATTCACTCCACGAGAAATATCCTCCTTCCAAGTCCCTTCAAAGAGACACTTGCCTGCTTCCCATGGACTATGGAATCAATATGAAAGCCCAATGTAAAAGCAATGCAAGTATTATTTATTCAAACTTGGCAAACTGTGCAGTTTTCCAATGCAATTTGATTTCTCATTATGCCACTGGCTCAGTTTGAAATTTTGAAAACCGTAACATCGCTTACTTCAGGCAAACGGCAAAGATTTAAGGCCTGAGCAGAAATCACCAAATTTACAAGGCTATGGAGGAAAAAAGTAAAGGATCTGGCTCTGCTAGATAATCTGACAGCAAAAATCTCTTCTACACATCTTTGTTTTTTATTTAAAATGTCTTGCAGTATTGTATTAACTAATATTGCTGAACACATTCCACCCAGAAGTTTAGGCTGATACACAGGCTCTGACTTAAACCTGACAGTTTTATTATTGTCTCCAAACAGAGAAATTATCTGGTTTAAACCCCACAAATGTGTGTGATACCCATCAGCCATCAAATCCTGTCTGCCTTTCAACTGCGCATTGGCAGCTCTGACCCAAATCAAAGCACTTCATATTTTTCATGAAGTAAGTAGCACTCTGTTCCTTTCCACACAAGTTCAACAACTTTCAAATTTAACATCCATATTCACACTGCTGCCTATTACACAATTCATTCTCCAACAGAAAATAAAAACTACAGTGCTTTTAAATTTTAAATGGGTAGCTTTAAAGGAGCAGTCCTGCTACTTCAGCCTTTAATATCCAGAAATTACCCAAGCAACTCTGGGATCACTCCCCAGCTTGGATATTTATTTTATTTCACACTCAAAACATCTGGGTCTTCCTCCTGGTAATAAGCAAGGTCCCTTTTTCTCCTTTGTTGTCAAGAGCTCTATGGAATCCTCCTTGGAGATGTGGCTCTGCAAACACAATGTAGCTGAACGAGTTCCTACAAGTTACTTTAAGGAAGAAGTGGTTACATCACAAGCTTGGGCAGAACCAATAAGCAATAAAAATGACTTAATGTATAAAAGACTCCAACAGAAAGACAGGAGTTACTGAACTCCAAGGAGTAACTAAGTTTTTCTTTGGAAGTACTGACTTGGGAAGCAAGAACAGGAGCACAGCCAATTGCCTGCAATGGTTTCACCAGAAAATCCTATTAGAGTCAAGAAATACATTGTGATCATTAATGTAACTTCTCCTTTGCTCCCTATCACTTCCTCTTGGTAAGGAAAAACAGTCAAGATGCAGCACCCAGTAAAAAAGGCAAGTCAACCTTATCCATTACTTTCTGTCATCACCTCTTTATATTACTGCCCTAGGAAATAAAGCCAGACGATCTATAATGGAATTTCAATAAGGGCACGGGGAGGAAGCCCAGGACAAAATATTACAGGATTATGGTGTGGGACAAATGAACTTCTTTATCCACGAGATGTGTTATTTCAGAAGCTTTTACAAAAAACTGGGAGATATCACTGCAAGTTGCTAAGGGACCATATTTTGAAGGAAAACTACATATAATAGTTATAACTTTGAGATCCCTTATTACTAACTTAGCAGGCTGGGTGGTCCTGGTTCACATTTTCAAAGCTGTCACAAGTAATAACCTTTATTACCAACTTCTCATTAGACTGAGAAAGATTATCTCCCCTCTCTCAGAAGTGCAGAGTACATGTCTGTACATTTCAGCAGCACAGGAACTGTGCCTCTGTAACACTTCATCTATTTTAATATTAGAATCCATCTTTCTTTTTTTTTTTTTTCCTAGGTATCTCCTCATATGAAAAAAATCTGACAAGAGGAGAACTACACAGATGGTCTCTGGCTAGGAGCAAACTAGTAACACTGGCAAGGGAAGCAGGAGGAACAGGTTAAATTTCAATTTTTCCCAAAGACATGGAAAAAAAAAAGCAAATGTCCTAATTACATTCCTGTGATCATCAAAAACTGCAATCAATGCCCTAAAGTGATACAGGAATGCACAGAAACATTAGTACCAACATAAGTGAAGATGAGAATAGAGACTCTTAAGTGTCAGAGTGTTTATTAATGACAACAAGAAAATCCTTTAAATCCAGAGGAGGCAAGCAGAGGTTTATGTCTCTTAACACAGCAGTAAGTTTACAGAACTACTGGGTTACATATTGAGTATAGTAGCTTATACCTGCCTCCAGAAGATTTTAATGCACAAAAATTAACCATTTCTTTTAACTATCATTCAAAGAAGCAAAAAAAGCTTGAGCTATAAACCCTCAAGCAGAGAGGATCTCTGCTGAAGCTGAATCTCAGCTTTGAAAAGCTTTTAGAAAGCTCTCCTCTTTAAAATGTGAAAAAACTAGGAACTCACAGTTTGTTACTTCAAAACACTCATACAGAATGATAAAAACGGGGTTATTTTTTTTCATGACTCCACTGACTATTGTGAGAAGAACAAGAACATAATCCAAGGAACATAATCTACTGGAGTGCCCCTAAATGTCCATAACTTTTAATATTTCATCAATTTTTATAAAGACAGTAACACAGACATGACTAAACCATTTTTTTACACCAGTGAGTAATCTTTCCAGGTCAGAGCTGAAAGCCTATGAAGAAAGGAAAAAGTAAAATTTAGCATTCACACGTCCAAGCCATGCTTCCCATGCTGACAAGCCTTAAAAGTTTTTATTAATATTATTTCCAGAAGTCAGAAATTGCTGTGAACAATTAGCAGGAAAAATTTATAAGTACAACTACTATTGTAAATTTTAGCAGAAGAAACAGAACCCTGTTCCTGTTGGAATAAGGCAACACCATCCCTGCTCCCCACACCATCCATATATAGTAAGGAATGCTTGGGGCACCGTGGTGCTCCTTCTCCAGGGATCTGTGCCAAGCAGAACCAGGAAAAAAGGAAGACCTGCAGGACCATCCCCTGCTGAAATCAAACTGGATGCTGAACAAAGGGGTCCATCCTCCCAAGCCAATGGAATGTCTGTAAGGAAATGATCAGGGGGCACACAGAGCACCACACTGCACACTTGAGTGCAATGTGACAACCAAAAAGCCAATACCAACAAGGCATTCAAACAGAAACAGCTCTCAACTCCTCTGTCAGCAGTGGGAATTACCTATCACCACTCAGCCAAAGAGCATCATCTCCTGAGGAAGCCACAAGGGCAACCAGCCACAAAATCCATCTTGTCTAAAAGCTGAGAGCACCCAATTCCTCTGATCTGCTTTCCTAGAAGGTTTTCAATGCCAGGGTCAGCTCTTCTTTCAGTACCCAGCAGTTCCCATTTCTCTCCTGCATTCCTAATATACTACAGGGTACCTATTCCACTCAGAGTTACCAAATACCAGTATGAAAATGTACACAGAATGTCCATAATCTGCATGAACCCTAAAACCCTCTCTTTTTTGAGGATCCTCATAGAAGAACACCTTGACACAAGCAGAAAGATCCAGAGCAGAGATTATCTCCAAGGAACTGAGAACATGACACTATTATGAAGTTAACTATGAGCCAACATAGAGTGGTTTGCTCTGTTCCATGGGGAAGGAAGGTGCAGCTTGAAGGGGGCTCCCATTCAACAGACACAGCTGAAATGGAATTGTGCCACAGGAAAAGCAAAGTCAAGACTGTACTGATGTGATCCATAGCAGAGAGACTTCAAGACCCACATATTCATGTATTCTCCAAGAACAAAAGGAGGTTAAGTGATTGGAATCCTCAACATTTCACTCAGGAGCAAGATTATTTAAGGATTTCTGTGCTCAACAGCACAAAATTCAGCCAACTTATGGTATTTCTGGGGTGGCAAGCAGCATAATCCTTCTAATATGAGGAAGCTCAAAGAAGCAAAACCCTTTTGATGCAATTATTTAAGCTAAATAAAGTTCACCCAAATAATTCCAGGCCACTGATGCAGCAGTTCTTACCCAACAGTAACACAGACACTTAAGCATTTCCTACAGATCTGAAAGAAATGACTGCTAAATCCTTAAGTGTTTTGCTTAAGCAAATATCCTCATAAATCTTCATCAAGTATGAAAAACAAAATTTAAAAACCTGCTAAAATGAAACAAACAAGCCACAGAAAAGAATAATGTTTGAAAGCTCTGATGTAAGCTCCAGTGCTGATGAGCTACCCCAGCTGAAGCACGGCTGCACTGCAGGGGCAGTGCCCTGACTCCACTTGCTCTGTAACCACTGCCTTCGGAAGCTCGAGAATCCTGTGGTTAGAGAACCTCTTGTCTGCATAAATGAGACCCAAATTTGTTTTTCCATGAGTTCTTGTGGGTCAGTGACCTATTACAAAAACGTTTTTGATGAAATCAGGTCCGTTTATTTTCATGTTGTTAAAATAAACCTCGTTGTTTTGTGGCCCTGGTCAGAGGTACTAATGCAAACCAAACCCTCTCACTGAAGCATTGCATCCTGCTCCTTCCTCCTGCCCTCAGCCTCCCCTGCACTTTTCCTGTGTTTGGACTCCTCCTGTGCTGGCCTATTGACAGAGCTGCTAATGGCTTCCCCTAGAAAAAAAAGGCCAATTTTTAATTTTTTTTATAATGTTTGCAAAAAAAAAAAATAAAAGGTTTGCTCTTGGACCAGCCATAACCAAGAGCTTGGCTGTCCAGAAATGGCTGAGTAATATGTAACTCTATAATTATGTGCTACAGACAGGGCAAGCCATAAAATGTGATGGTATTAGTGCCCTCTTGGAGCCCACAGGACATAAACACAGTAACTAGGAACTAGCATTTTTCCAACTGCACATAGCCTATTAGAAAATATCACCTCTGCACATCTTCAAAGAAGTTGTTTCTTAAAACTATTTCATTGACTGAACAGTCCCCAAAGGGTAAGGAAGTGACATTTTTTAATTTATTTCAACAGGAGTCACATAAAAATAAACACAGAAGTTGGGTTCTTGGACAAAACTCATGGACAAGGAAGAGTGGAAGGGATTCATCTTTGAATTCATTCATAACTAACACAGGCTTAATTTTTTTTGGTGGGATTTTTTGGTGTTTTGTTTGTTTTTGTTGGGGTTTTTTGTTGTTGGGTGGTTTTGGTTTTTTTTGTTTGTTTGGGTTTTTTTTTTTTTTTCTGTTTTATTTGGGTTTGTTTTTTTGTTTTTTTGTTTTTTTTTTGCTAAATAAAGATGGTCCAGTAGAAACCTAAAGTGCAGGGGACTCACAAAGCATCAGCTGATCAAGGTTCTCTGTTTCCTTTTTTACCTGTTCTTCCCATTTTATCACCAGATTGCAGGGACAAGCCCTACCCCTTGCCAAGTACTCATCTAGAGTAGAAAGATGGAATTTTTACCATTTCAGAATGATTGTGCCCCTCACATCAAGCACAATCCCAACAGAAGTGTCTGGGGTGCAGGAGCACACACTGTCACACCTACAGCTGACAAATGCAGCAAGTTTTGCCAGGCTGCCTGGGGGATTGATTTCCTCAATTCATCTGCAACTGCTTTTTCAGCCCTGAAACTCCAAGTGCAGCAAATGCAGGTTTGTTTTTGTTTGTTTTTGCAAATTGACAGCTTGCCATGATTTCAACAGGGTCAAAAAAAAAAAAAAGGAAAAGGCAAATTTTAGGTTTTTCTAAATGGATCATAAGAAATACAAAATATTTTCAAGCACAGGACCTGTATTCATACCACACCAGCTCACCTGTGCAGGAAAGACACATATTTCAATACTTGCAGTAATGCTAGATTAATTTCAATAAAAACTAAAGTTATGAGCTTTAACATAAGGAAAAAAACCCCAACATCAAGATCCAAGCCACAGATGCCTCTCATTTGAGGTAACACCCTGATCAGAGCACATGACACAGCTGAGCTTTGCTCTTTTTCAAGCACCCACAAAATGACCAAGTCTGCCTCCAAAAAATGCCCCAGAATTATTTTTTTCCAGTTTCAGCTTTTCCTTAGGTTTCTGTAAGTCATGCCCCCAGTGATGCTTCTAAACTCAGCTGACCTTCTCACGATGTGGTTTAAACTACTGCAATGCTTAGAAGAGAACCACAGACAGCTTTATTAAGACATTGAACAGGACAGTGACTTTCTGTACAAGCAAAACACAGACTGGGGGCATCTGAAAATGACCCAGGTTTTGCTTCTCAAAATCATTTCAAGCTTTTTTTTGTATGTTTCACCACACTCTTATTCCACTAGTGATCTATACTTACACTTGAACCACTGTGTCTCCCAAAAAATAAACAAGTCCTACCTGCAAGCCCCTATTGGCAGGAGAAGGTAAACACTAATTAATCTTGAGATACTGAGGCATGGACATTACAGAAGTCTCTCTGTGTGAATATAGACTACTTGGTTATTATGGGGCATATTTATATTACACAATATTCAGTTTTAACCACTAACAGAATTCATATTATTAGAGTTTTAGTAAAAAAAAAATCCATTTTTATGTGCCTTTTTTAAAAAATAACATGAATTCTCTAGTTTCAAGGTTCTAGTTATCTCAGCCCTGTGGCAGATCTTTTGAAGAAAATTCAACAGGTTGCTAGGAATAATTCCTGACAAGACTGGTGGCTGCAGATACGAAATCAACAAAATTTCAAGGGAAATTCACATACTTTGAACTATAAAAAATGTGAAGCATACTTAAAGCTTTAAGACTGTCTTCATTTTGAGATGTGCATTTACTGCTCACAGTAAATACAGAAAATGATTTATCATTTATGGTCACTACCATTGTACTAAAGCCAAAATAAGAAAACATTTTTTCTGAAAAATAGTAGAAATGATGGAATACTTTATCTACCATATGAACTGGGTACATCTGCAGGAACTAGGCCTTACTTGAGTATTTTTCCCATCCTTAACTGGTGTGACACTCTTGACTCTATATGGAAATGTATGTACCAGACATCCTGCAACACTCCCTTGCAGAAAAAACGACTTTTTGTACTAATAGCTGCATTTCCCCCTCCTCTCCCAGTTTTATGTTGATTGTATCTCTGAAGTGTGGGAACAGCAATGAGAAAGCTCCTTTAAATAAAAAAGAAAATAATCATTCCTGACCATATCTGATACATCACTTGCACAAAGCACTGACATTTCTCTAAATTACTGGCACTTAAATAGTGTAAGAAAAATACATCTCAGTGAAACCTTCCAGAGCAGCCAGTGCACAGCATTGACAGATAAGTGAAGCATGTGAGCCATATCCTGGGAACATTTACTCTGGCTGTTTGAGCCAAGAGCAGCACAAAATGCTGAACCAAAAGCAATACACAATTAATGAGCTCCCTTCTTCCAAGAATTAATGAAGGTGAGCTGTCAGCTTGAGCCAAGGTGAGCCTGGGTCCAACGTGGTACCTGCATTCCTCCCCAGTGCCTGACTGAAGTGCACCACTCCCATTCAATCTGGCAATATCCATTTTTCTATTTTATCCTTTTATTTGCAGACACACACACTCCCCCATACAGATCCACAAGAGCTACTCTGCCCTAGTTACTGGTTTTGTCCTGTGTGATTCTAAAGGTAAAGTATCAACCACACAGCTCAGCAAGCCACCTTCTGCATCTTGCATAGCAGCTTCCACCATAACTCATGAATAACATCTCTATTTATTGTATTATAAAATATGGATTTATTATAATTTTAACTTCTTCTTGTAATTCACATTCCTCAGGGAAGCTACTGATTTTGCCTGGGTTTTGTTAAGAAAGTCTTATAAGAAACAGGAATTCCTTACTGGTGACTTGACAGATCTCCTCTGAAGTCAGATATCCAGCCTGAGCTCCTGCAGGGGTGAAGGACAGCTGCAAGTCCATTAAATACCTCTGCTCCAGGCATGATAGAACAGCAGGGATTGCCAAGGCACCTCAGCCCTCTCCATGGAAAGGACAGCATATCCCTGATACTTAAAAGTTAGTCAGTTAGTTCAGAAGGGGCAGAATTAGTTTTGGAAAAGAGAGGCAGTTCAATTTCTTGCAATGGGTGAAAATCAGCAAATCTCCATTTCTGGGAGTGACTCCCAGCCCAGAGAGCTCCCCCTTCCAGCAGTGCCAGTTTGCAGCTGCACACAGGGAAGGATGGATCACCCTCCTCTACACCTCTGCCAGCCTCCCACCTTTTCCACCTGGGTTTCTCAGCTGGATGGGAGCTGGGGTATTCCACAGCCCTTGGTGGAGATGCCTCTGAGGGGTCTGATTTGTGCACTCTGCAGGAAGGGAAAGGGAAGACCCCTCCAGGTACCACAGAGAGGAGATGGAGCCTGGTCCTGAGCCAGCAGCAGGACCCAACTGTGCAACTCTGGGCAATAACATGAGGAAGGAACTTGTGAACGTGGAAAGCTGCTACACGAGGGTGTTGCTGCTGCTCTATTGCTATCAGGGTCACAAAACAACAGATGAAGAAGAGATGATGGCATAGTCCACCCTTAAGCAGCAAAAACTGTATTACAGGCACTAGAAACTGCAGACCCACACTCCAAATCAACATAATTCTTGAACAAAGTAGTCAGACTCTACCCATGCAAGTTAAAACAATTAGTCCTTCCAAATAAATTCATGAATCTCCACGTAAATTCAGAGACATTGTCTGAAAGGGAAGCCCTGAACTAACCCCAGACTTGAGAGTAAAAATGAATGGAAGGGACCCAAATAATACCAGAAACATTCTGCAGCACCAAGTGCTCCATTCCCCATGACTGTCCCATCAGCATCCAGGAATAAAACCAATAACACCCTGTCAGATACTCCCACCCAAAACATTCTGGCTCATCATGTTGGACTTCTCACAACGTAAACAGTCACACAGACACTCATTTGAAATGCAATGCTAAATTGGCTTGAAAATGCAAGGTAAGAGAGACTGCTTTGTCAGATATTGTTTACAGGACTCCTTTTTCTTTGTAATGAGTGGAATAATTTCTCAGGGGATGGGGAGAAAAGTTATGAACAATATTAATTAAATACTAACCAATATCAATAAGTATTACTAAAATTTGCAGGCATCAGCCAATGCAACAAGGATCTTCATATTGCTTAGCTCACAGCTGTAGGCAGCACAAGAAGCACTAAACCATCCTTCCAACCAGGAGACCTAACACACCTCCAAGTGTCACAAACTGCATTTCAGTTTTGTTTATGCTTTGCCAGCTCCCACAAAGTGTGGTTCAGTTTACAAGTGGTCTCTGATAGAAACAGCTTTCCCCCATTTACAAAGATGGCACCACTGCCACCCAGACTGTGGCATGGGATTAGGCTCCACAGGACTACTTTTTCCCCATAAAGGCAGCAGCAATTCTGCCCAGCAGCAAAGTGCAGCTCAGGTTCTGCCATATCCCACACCCAATTCCTCAGGAGCCAAGGGGATGCTGCTGTCTTTGGTGTGGAAGCAGAGAAATCCATCAGTCCAATGTGCCAAGAGACACCTGCAGCTCCCTGGGCAGCCTGGCAGCACACCTGGTACAAAACCAACTCACCTGTGGTAGCTGGAGCAGCAAGAGAGAAATACACAATTGATAAAACTGATTAAATACCCAGTCACAGCTCTAAACCCCTTTCAGGGTGTCTTTGTTCTCCTGCATTTCCCAATGAGCATTTCATGAGCAGGGATTTCCAATGGGATGTGTTACCCACCATGCCACAGGAAAATGGGGACTGAAAACAACAAGGCTTTTTTTTTCCCTGAAAGGTTAAATTTGAACTGTGTACATCTTCACAGATCCATGCAGCCTCTGAAATGTGTAGTGCATGCAGCTCCAGCAGGAACAGCCCAACTGCAAACCTTGTGTAAACACTACAGGCTGGTCCGTGTGCCAAGGACTGGCTTTTGTTTACAGCACTGAAGAACTGCCCAATTATTTGGGCAAGAACTGCTTTTATTACTTTCCCAGCTACTCTGAAGCACCTACCAATCTCCCCACTCAGCACAGTAATTGTGGAAGATGCTTTTTGTATTACATGATTTATTTAAAGCCTCTCCAATCGCAATTTATGAAATCCAGATTGTGAAGCACCACATAACAATTTATTCTTTTCCTTAGCATCTCTGGTCACTAATAGCAATTTTACAGTACACTGTGCCAAATAAATACACTTCAATACCTCAATCAAGCATTTGGGAAGCTGCTTACAAAGACTCAATGCACAGTAGCATCACTGCAGTTAAAAATCAAATGTAATTCACATTTTGACCTCTGTCTTCACACACACCAAACCAAAACCATACCAGGGTTAAAATCTGGATTCTAACTTTTTTTGCCATTTTCTTAAAGCTAATTATTTTTCCCAACTTTGAGAAGATTTGATTTGGCCACGCTTATACGTTTTTTTCCCCCCTCCCCTAAACAACAAAAACACAGTTTTAGTGTTTTCAGATGTTGAGATCTTTTATGCTTGCTAAAGACACTAATTTGAGTAGAAAGAAGCAGCCATCAGCCAAAGTCCATTCTTTTGAAGATTACAGAGCTACGTGACAATTTCTGGCAGTTGGCCGTGGAAAAGTCAGGATCTGTTGGTGTCTTATATCCTGCCTCGTTTTTCACATAAATGTGTGACATACATCTGGCTCTGGAAGAAATGTCAGTTCATCTTTCAGGCCCACCAATTCAGGCCTCTTGATCCTCTTGGCATGTGAAATTTTGTAATCATTTATCTTAAAAATCCTGCACACGGTGTTAATAGCAAAGCATAAAACTGAAATGCTAAAATCCAAAATAGGGGTCAGCTACCTCACCACTAATCTTTATGTTCTGGAATAAAGCTATACAGCCTTGCTGCAATAAAAGCAATGGAAACATTTTGGCTTTTCCACTCTGGTCAGTATCACTGGTCTTGCTCAGGATTCTGGATCTTAGGATCCAGCAGAACTCTCTCTGAACACACTGAAATTTCCATGAGACAACGGGTTAGACTCCTGCATTTTCCAAGTGCTGAGTACAAACATGCCAAAAACTTCCACAATGCTTCATTCCTCAGCTTTGTGCTATCACTTTAAGAAACCTGCATGATGGTCTTTCTTCAACTGATATGGCCAAATTTTATTGAGCCAATATTCAATTCTGACAATATCCTCCTTTACTTGAATTTTAAGCATTAATGTCCCACCAAAAAAAAAAAGAAAAAGAAAAAAAATCAGAGTAAATCCAAATAACTGGAGGGGCACCCCCATGGCACATTTGGCAGCAGTGGGTATCAGCTCTAAAGACATTTTATTTAAAGTTTACTTTAACAGGACACGTTGAATAAAATATTGCTAATTTGGTCAGATAGTAATGATGGAAGTGCTTCAATGCCCAAACAAGTGAAAATAAAATGAGCTCCAATGTTCACCTGAGCTTAAGCCCTTTGAATGCTTACCATGAGGAGAGGAGTGGAACATACTTCCACTGTTACTTTGAATGAAAACCTTTATTTGTGGTATTTTGCCAGGCATAGAAATTACTCCCGTTCTTTAAAGTTTGACCCAGTGCAGCTGCTTTGTTCAAAAATAAGTTAATGATTACTTTTGCATCCACTTCAATAGATCAAAAAAGAACATTATTCCAAAAATCGAAGCAATGTAAGTGATTTTTATTTGTTATTTGAAAGAAATTAAATGGAAAAAAGCCAGGTTTTGTTTTAAATGCAACCAACATACTTTCTTCATTAACGTTTTGCAATGTTTGACAATACTTAATAAAATATCTTTAATATTACCTAAAATGTTGCCATTTAGCCTTTGTAAGTTATGCCAAACTTTCCACAGTCCGTTCTCCAAAGCCTACTGACTCATAGCAAAAAAGCCAGATTTATAGCTTCATCCTAAAAATGATTTAATCTAGAATACCAAAAAGTTGCAAGTTTCCAGACCTCCCTTTCATACTACATTAATTTAGGAAATATTTTAATGACAGGCAATCCTAAAAGAGAAGCAGAGATGCAGCATGGTTAACAGGCCAAGTTAAGAATTCGTACAGGGAAGAAAAAAAAAAAAGTTGAGACTTTCAAACACCCCAGACTTAAAGAGAAACTATTAAAGGTATCATATTTCCTGCCTCCTGCTCTCACAATGTATATTGTTTTCAGTTGCTGGCAGAGCAGGCTCTGCAGAAACACAACACACAGATGACACTTGAGTTTTGTCTCTGCCTACCAATAGCCAGCCCTTCTCCTGGAAGTTTTTTGAAACTCTTGCAAAATTTAACTATGTGAACCTTTATCTAAATATAGATATGAGAAAACTACACGAATCTTTATCTAAATATAGGTATGAGAAAGATTTATTTATATATGTATACACATGGATATAAAATGAGCTTAAAACTAGGACTGGGTAGTTAGGATACTGACGCTTCAAAATGATATTTAATGTGAAAAAACTATTCTACAATGTCAGGCTGTGTTTAATTTTAGAAAATTAATCTAGGTTGGTTCTTTTTTTTTTTTTTTTTTTGCTGCAATAAATCAGCTATGGCAAAACTCTGCACCTGAAAGTACTTTCTAATTGAATATAGGTGAAAATCTATCATAATCAGAATTTAAAACTCATCTCCCTTATTGCCATAGATGGATATTTCTGATTCATGACAAAAGTACTGGGTAAATTAATTTTAAATGTTCAGTGCACTCATTAAACAACTCAAATGCAAATCTAATCCTGAGATCATCTGAAACAGCTTTAGTACAGCATTAGCTCAACACTCCAGCCTTCTCTTGAATAATTGCTAGTGGGCACTTAACTCTTGAAAGCTGCTTTAGAAAATAGCAATGGGAAAATAACAAGTCCTACAAGAAATGCCTTGCAGATAACAGTTACCAATCAAGCATAAAAAGCCTACATTCCAAACCAGCTTGTGATATTGTTCTGGTCACCTACCTCTAACAAAGAATAATTCTCCAAGGTATTTCAGCTTTATAGAGATTTTGTTCTGCTCCCACCATAAGCAGATAGAATTAATAATGATGTTAAGGAACACACCCAGCTAAGAGCAGCAATTGGATGCCAAATTCACTTTGTCCTTTTTAATATTTATACTCCTGCAGAGCCAAGAGTTTCCTATAAACTGATTCCAGATTAAGAGACATCTTATAGCCACCTTCTCCAAAAAAAAGAAAAGAAATGAACTTAATTGCTATCTAAAACAGGTAAATCTACAATCCATCCTCCACTAAGTCTTCCATGGTACCCAGGAATCCACTGCTATTACTGGCATTATCCCACTTCAGAGGAGATGAACCTAATCAGAAAACTAAATATAAAGGCACTTTTAGAAATACTTTGGTTCTCAAAGAAGAAAATAGCAATTTCCATCTGCACAGACATACATAAAACACAAAAATATACAATAGTATGAAATTATTATTTAAAAAAAATCTTTCCCCCGCATACCAATTTTAAGACTTGCCCAGATAATGTCCTTTTGATAATGTTATTGAGATTCTGTTTCACTGCAAGTTTTATTTTCTTGGCAGCCACACTACATTTTGTTTCAAGCATTATCTATCATGCAATATAAATTCAGCTGTATTTAAGAGCATACTTTAATTTAGGCAGGTACTCATCTCTCTCTCTCCCTCTTAAAGTTAATTTTATTATCATTATATCATTATAGATGACCATTAACAGTGAGGTAGAAAATCTGTAGCTTTTCTTTTGGCATAAATACAGATACTTACAGCCGCTCAAGTTGTTTCAGATCCTGAAAAGCTCCACGTTCTATCACACTGATCTGATTTTCTTCCAAGTGTCTGCAATTCCAGAAATACCAGTTAATTTTAACAAAATAAAAAGCATCTCCACTTCTCTTCAAACATTATCAAAATGCTTTTCACCTGAGTATCAATACCAGTTTTAATTGGAGATTATTGAAACAGGGCAGATGAGCACTGTTTCTCTTGGTCACTGATGGGAAATTGACCCCAAATTTTCCTCCTGACCTCCACATTTGTTAAACGTTTTTGTTCCTAAACTTCTGTAGCCACATTCTGCTCAGAAAGGTGCTGGTCTGGAGGCTGGCAGTTACACCCCTGGGACATTCCTAATCTTTCTAGGATATTTGTGTGCCACAATTGAGATCACTGACTCCTGCAGCCCACAACAGGAACCACTCCATGGCAATGTATTTCTTTGTCCCAGACTCTGTTCTGGGCTGATTTCAGGCTTGCTCTGGAGCAAATCCTCTGTGATTGCTCCTAAGGGGTTCCAGCCCTCAGGAACAGCAGCTGTGGGACACAATTCCCTACAGCCTCCCTGTACAACAGGGTGCAAAAACACCTGGGACAGGTCCAGCTTTCCTCTCCACCTGACACCAACACTGGGGCAGGTTACAAGCAAAGGAGACTGCTTTCTCTCTGATTTACTGTGTGCAGGGGATGACTGCCACTCAGAAATGCCAAAACTTCTGCCACAGCAGAAATGCTCCTGACAGGTGAAGTGGAAGCCAAGGATGAGAGATTCCAACAGTCCCATCTGAGATGCCCTTTTCCCTCCCTCCAGTACACACCCATTCCTGCCTCTGGAGCACTCATGCAGGGACTAAACACCCTGAACATTCTGTGTGAACACCTCCCAGCAGTTTGGGCTCAGGGAAGACCAGGGAGAAACTCTTCTGGCCTTTTCAGCAGCCACTCCTCTGCCCTCAGTCCTCTGAGGATGCTCAGAGCTGTCTGACTGGATGGGAGCTGAGGGCACAGACAGCAAGAGAGTATTCCACAGAGAACAGCAAGATGAAAATATAAAAATATAAAACTACAAAAAATATAAGTACTTATAAAAACAAATTTATAAAAATAAATATAAAATATAAAAAATATAAAACTGCAAAACTCAAGCACATGAATGAGAGAGTCATGTTGCTCAAAGGACAGGGGGGAAATGCTGTGTGAGGATAAGGGAAAAGGATGAAGCTATAAGGGATGAAAGGAAAAGGTGCACTAAGGAGTATTTTGAATGTGTGGTGTTTGCTTGAGACTGGGGGATTATTTTCTGCTGTACAGGGCTACAGGTTTCCAGGTCATTCCTAGTCCTCATTCTGATGTGTGCAAACAGGACTGGGCTGCCTTTCTAGGAACACTGGGACAGGCTGCAGATTTCTGTCTTCTCAGTGTTCCCCCCAGCAAACAGGGAAGGGAGGAAAAAAGGAAAAAAAGGGGTTTAGTAGCAGAATTATGAAGAGATCATAAAAGAAACCAAAGAAAAGGTAAGAAAAATCTGAAGGATGTTTTATTCCAATGAATTCTGTGGCAGACACTACACTATTCAAAGCCTGAGTAAATTAGTTACATAAACCTGGAATTAGCACAGGACAAAAACTCCACAAAAAGATAGCAGTTGTACATTCTGGTTACTCCTGAAGGCATAAAAGACTGCAGCAGCATTAGGCAATGTCTGAAACCATGAAAACCCAACCAAACTGAACAACTACTGGCATTAATATAGTATAGAACATGTACTTTAATAGACTCCCAAAATGGTATTGACAGTTGGGATGGGAGCCAAGGAAATCTAAACAACTCCTCTGCTAGAGATGAGAGAAACACCACAAGAACAAAAAGTCTTCCCATAGACTGAAGGTGTTTCCTTGGTATATGACAACTTATTCACAAGTGTTGAAGTAGCAGGAGCAAAGACACACCTTTTCCTTGCCAGGACTTAAATACTGCTTGAATTATCACTCAAGAACTTTAACAATTCTACAGTTGCAGCTTTAAGGGCTTGTTTTAGAAGATACTCAGAGGAAAACTTTTCATCACTAATTTAGTGGTGCTGTTTGAGGTTCATGTAGAGAAGACAGAAAACCAGGAATGACAAAATCTGCAGACTGATATCCAAGGCCTATCTACAGGTATGGGTAAGCTCTTGACAGACACTGAGATCATGAAACAGCAACACCTGAAATCTTTGTATTTATGACTGTACACTAGACCAAAAAAACTCAGCAGTTCCCTTGTGTTCAAGTTCTACAGTTATTCTGGATCAACTCCTCCTTAATACTATGCAAAATGCCATTAATGGGACTGTACCTTACAGTGGCCAAAATCTGAAAGTCCTATTTGCTAGTGTCTCAATATAATTGATTTCTGCATGAGTGATTGTAAACCAGACCAAAATCTTTACCACATGACTTATTCAAAGCTAATAAGAAACAACTGAGCAGCTCTGAAACTATGGTCACTTCAGTGTAGAACTAAAACTTACTGCTTCATATGACAAACTATTCAGGTTACCTGATTTAAAAAAAATACCAACAACTGAATAATGTGCCAAAATTACTAGAATTTGATCTCTGGAATTATGGAAATTCTAAGCAGTAGCACCCTAAAATAGTCTTGTAAAGACCAGGTAAGTTTTGTGTTGTACTCACAAGACACGAAGATTCTTCAGCCCCGTGAAGTCTGTCTTTGTGATCCTTGTGATGTTATTTTTTTCTAGATCCCTGCAGAGGAAAAAGAAAACAGCATTCAGACACTATAACTGACACCCAGAATTCCATTAGCAGAAAGTATCTGCATCACTGGAGCACCCACCAGCTGCTCAAACTGTACAAACATTTGCATTAAAATCTCAAAAAGCAAGTCACTAATCCTGATGCATTTTGCCTCCTCCTCCTCTATGCTGTTCTCACAATGAAGTTTCTCACATTTTTAGTTCTAGTGTCAGTGCTAACTATATGCCCTTTTTCCCCCTCACACTACAGTTCTGTAAGAGGATGTGTATATCCAAGACCAAATTAGTACAAAAGAGCTGAAACAAGAGAACAGGGACCCAAAATTATTATTCTAAATCCAAGTGAGTCCAAGCTTCTGGAGAAGCTTTGGCCACACAGAGCCTGAAAAGAGGACAGCTTAGTTCAGTGACTCTTTAGTGTGCCCCTACCCAGATGACTGGAATAATCACTGGTGCCATAGGACCTGGTTTGCCATTCTCTCTCCCCTCCAGACCTGCCTTTGCCAAGGACCCCCAAAGTTCTGCCAGTTCAGCATGTCCTGTCATTTGGCCTTAGACATTTCATGGTTTTCAGTCCTGTCCACATAGTACAAACAAGACAAACAGCTGGTCTTCCTCTGGTCTTCAAGCCATCAAAAACATGGCATGTAGACATAAAATGTATAATATTTTTAGCATCGGTGTTTTTCAAACATTTGACATCAATCTTCCAATGAGTCTAACAAGACCTTAACTGCATTGAAGCAGTATGTGATGCATTAGAGCACAGAAATAAGTGTTTAAGAATATTGGAATCTACTTCTAATGGTTATTGACAGACATCAAAATAATACTAATAAAATCCTTAAGTCATAAAATGGATTATAAACAGATTTTACAAACTATAGGAGCTAGTTCATGCATCTGAGCATGAGACATTTCTATAATACAAGAAACATTCTCCTGTCAGGAAAACACAGATGCAAAGTAAAGATAAAGATAAGGAAATGAGGGGGGGAAGTCCCTATGCTTCAGCTGTGTGAACAAGACAGCCTGTACCCCTACCTGACTCATGTCAGCTGTGTTTTAAAAGGTTCACTGAAGAGAAGAAACCACAAAGCCTGTACAGGGCACTTTCATTGCCCATACCAGCCATTCTCTTCCATTTGCCTTTATCCCCTCGATTGACTCGTGCTTTTCCCCAAGAATACCTCTGAATCACTGCCTACATCTTTCAGATTTTCCAGCTCAATTTCCTCTTCTGTTCTCAGTTCAGTTCTCCCACCCTGGTGCATCATTAACTACTCACTGGAGTGCCAGTGAGCTGATTGCAAGAAACCCTGGAAAGAATTACGTCTGGAGTAAGCAACGTGTAAATAGCTCGTGTTTGACTTGCACGTTGTTCCCCATCTGCTTTTCATGGCATTCCATCACAAGCCTTCCCTTTATCTCAGAGAAGCTCTAGCAAAACACAGCATTAAGCTGGTTGGAATCCCCCAAGGCAGAGAGGAGCCAGCCAAGGGACACAGAGCAATGCGGTGTCCGTGGCCCCGGTTTTTGTGTATCTTGGTCAGACGTGATCCCAGCACAGCTTTACTTGGCTCCATCAGGGCACGCAGAACCACCACTCCTGCCATCCACACAGCAACCTCTCCACCACACCCACTCTGAGACACCAGTCCCACACATGAGCACTATTCCTCTCTGCTTTCAGCCCCAGGAACACTCAGCACTCTCCCCCTGGGGAAATCTGCAGCTCTCTGTTCTGAAAGGCTGCAACGTTTCTTGATCAACACATTATCTTGAGATTGCTTTTTTCCTCTGCTCCTGCAGATTGGCACAGCCTATCCTGTATACACAATATCAATCATCCTATTAATCACTTACAAAGTGTAGTGCCTAAGTGAAAGGTTTTCATTTCTGTTATTCCAATTACTTGCACCATGCCCTAACCTTTAGAGAAACATTCCTCATGAAGTTCACTTTGCTCAAACCATAACTGCAGCCTCTGTCTGTTTTAAAAAACAGTGTTTACCTTCTGAACATTTGCCTTTTCCAGCGTGCTCTGCCTCAAGGCTTATCTGCCATTTGAAGAAAAACAGACTAAAACTGTGATGAACTATGTAGAATTTCTTCCTCCTGTTCACAGTAGGTCTAACGCTGCTGCAAAGCAGCAGATTGCCACAGGTTACCCCATTAGTCAATTAAACTTTGTGACTCTGAAGTTACTGAACTAATGCAGACATTAGTGGTTTACAGCTGGTATTTGTGGGCAACATAATATTTTATGTTTCCTTTATAAAGTTTGGCAGCTGATTATGGGCTCACTAGTGGGTTTCAACTACAAAGAGCTAAACCTTAACATGTAATCTTGGTTGGCTTTCAAACACATCAGTGTTCAAAAGGACTCTTGGAACCAAGCAGATTTCTTGGAAATCATCTGGGTCTAAGATATGAGGAAAATAGTACCATGAAGGCAAATTTAATTTATATTTCACTTCAGCATGTATCTGTGTCCAGATGAAATAATTCTACATAATATTCTTATTGTGCAGAATTCCTGCATTTTGGGTAATATGTGGGGCCAAGCAGATCTTGAGTCCTACTCAACACATCGATCTCTCCCACAGGACCAGCTACTACTCTTGGTCGTTTCACAGGATTCCAGTAAAACAGTCTAATCCATTAAAAACAGCTAAGAAAACTCCATTAAGGAATACAGGTCTCTTCTGAAGTGTCAGCAGCAAAGTTGATTATCACTCCATTAAAAAGAAACCAGAAATTACATCTATACCAGCTTCAGTAAAGGTCTTGACATTAGGTCTGCCTTGTCAATTCCTTAATTTATTTTAGCATAATTTGTAGGATGAAGCACAGTAAGAACAATGCAGCTACAGTGGTAGCTTTAAGAAAACAGACGTGGAAGGAATTATTTCAGTGAGAACAGAAACATGAATTGGACTAGAATGGTACAAGACATCATGAAAGTGAGTTCAGATGAGCTATTAAGGGAGCTTTACTCATAAACATGTCCTGCTATGTTCTAATAACAATTTAATTCAACACATATTTTGTAGATGCTGAAGACTGAGTCACACAATGTACACACTTATTACAAACAGGGATGCTTGGAGCAACTGGAGCAAATCCTGCTTCATTGCAATAATTCCTCTGGATTGCTTCATCTTTCATTCTTCTCTAAAGACAATCAAGTGAATTTAAGACAGACTTTTCAATGTCTTAAAGCACCAGCATTCCCAGGAGCATGCCAGGAGCACACAGATTTCCTCTGCTACATGACTGAAATTTTGGTTGATAATTACTCTGTTCAGCCACTCAACTCTTCCAAAACATCCGGACACGGTTCTCAGCCCCCACCCTCTTCCTTGGACTGGATAAAGTTTATGGCTGGAGAAGTAAATCCACTTGTCTCTTCCCACTTTGTGCTCCAGCCTCCTGGGCTGTGCAGCCTTGGCAAACACAGCCCCACATCCTGGAGAGCTCTGAGCCTCCTCTCCTCTCTGATGCACAAAACCAGGACTGAGCCTGACACCCCAGAACCCCACAAGGAGCAGGGCAGATCTCACAGAGGAGCCAGTAACAACAGCAATCAGATGCTGAAATCTTGCACAATCTTCAGCTCAGTAATTCAGTAGATATGTGTAAATAAAATACCTTATACAACGTTCAAGTCCTTTTATATACAAGGATGCAAAAACTCAAAGCAACACTGCTAGGCTATAACAAGTTCCTGTTGTAGTCAGAGGTTATTTTGCTGCCATCTGAACCCTCTCTCTATTATAATACCCAGGATAATCTGGAAAATAAAGTTTGGGCCCTCATAGTTGTGAATCTTAAATATACCCAGGTCAATCCCTAACATAACTGCTCAACATCTTCGAGACTATAAGTTTGGGGTCTTTTAATCAGAGCTCTGATTACCCAGTTGTGCTTTTCCAGGCACACAGAAGACAAACTGAAGAGTCTTACTAAAGCACAAACCAGTTCTCTCTCTACAACTCTGTAATGGTTTGGTTTTGCAGCCTTTGATACTTGGGCACTACACAAGTTCATGGGCACACAGAACACACTCACTCTTACTGGAAATGCTGTGTTGACTTTAAGCTGGGGTTCTATTTTGTGCTTAAAAAATAACAAACAAAAAAAAACCCCAAAAATCCCACCAACCACCCACCAGTTTCTGATCTGAAAAACTACCAGATTTCAGGCCTAATTCTGTTACCTTTTGGTCAGAAAAGAAATTGCCTAAATTTAGTTCCCTTTGTAGGACGAACACAGTTGTAGCATTTGGTTAAGGCCATTTATTATCAATAAGTGCTCAAGAACTAATTTGCCTCTGTTTCAGAGAATTCTCAGGTGCCCATCTGGCAGTGACATTTCTAACAACAAAACTAAAGCTCCTTGATGCCCAATAATTTCATGGCTGTAGCTGATTTTGCATTTCAGTGACAAACACAAGTCCTAGATCGGCATTTTGAAAAATATTTATTGTCTAATTAATATTATTTGTCTTTAACCTAAGACAACATTACAAAAAATTAAAATCCATGGAAAACAAAAATAACCTGCTATCTAAGGAGAAGGAGCACCAGACTTGATTGCAGTCCTCAAATATTTCTTCATGTACATCAATAAAGGATTCAGTAAGAGCAGTAGAGAAGCTCATCTCAATAAGAGCAGTAGGAGGACTGTATTTAAGGAAAAATTAACTGCCATACACTTCAAAAAACCAGCTCTTACCCAAGTTAAACAGCACTAGGATTCTTTCCTGTCCAGCTGCTTCCTAAGTAAGGTAAATATTCATTTCTATTCACAGAACCTCGAACACAAAGTTGAGTTTCTGTTCCTGTTAGGTTTTCCAAGTGGTTACCACACACCAAAGCTACACACATTTGTGCCACAGTATGGACACACAAATCAGCCCAGAACCCAACACCCTGACAGCAATCTTGATTCAACCAACACCCCAACAATCAATCTACAGGGAAGATCCATTTCTCTTCACCTCATTTTTGGTATTTTTCAAGAAGGAATGCATAAAATATGTGTGTCACAGAACAAAGCTTGGGAGCTAATAAAAACCTCTCTTGTTTCCCCTAAAAACAGGTCAAGATCCAACACACCATCTAGAATTCCCATCAAAACAAACCTCACCTGGGACACAATTCATGCAACTTCCAAATGTTAATGAAGAACAGAAGAAAAATAATTTTCCAAGAAACTTAAGAACACCTGTTTTGAAGTGATAGCACACATCCTTTGCTATGATTAATTTGTACCACATTCCAAAGGGTTTATTTTAAATGGCAAATCAACACTGAAAACATGGGAGCTAAAATTCAAGTGATAATGAATTAATCCAGATTGCTGGGTCTGAGTAGTTACTGATGTTTTTCATTAGCCCAGTTCCTCCAAGTGACTAAAGCAGCCCTCACTCCTGAGAAACAAGGTTTTTTCCATCCCAGTGCACTGCTGAAGGACTTGGTCAGCCCAAACCATGCTGAGTGACACAGCTGAGTCACCCCCTGGAAGTTTTTCTGTGCTTTGTTCTCCCCATCCCCAGGTAACCACCATCACAAACACGCAGCACCTGAGCTGGAACAAACCTGCATTTTGCTCAGCAAGGCATTTTTTCACCCCTGACCTGGCTACCCTCTTGTACTCCAGAAACTTAAACCCATGAGGAGAAACCTTCTTGATTTTTAGGAAAGCTGCCTGCAGGGCTGGAGGAAAAAAGCTGTTCAGTAAAGCCTCCCCTCTTTAGGAGTGCTTTAGTTCTTGGTTGGGGAACATGCTAAAAACCAGGACCAGGAAAGGGACAAAAATCCACTCCCATGTGTGAGTGTACCCACACAGCAGATTCTGGCTGCCCTTTCCAGTCCTCACACACCCAGTATCTGTTTTATTATTTTAACCATTTTCCAGGATTTCTGCTGTGCAGCTAATTTTCTTTAATGGGTATGAACTGCCACCAGCCTCTTAACCTTAAATGACCATAATTCCCAACAGAAAGCACTTGGCAATTCTCTCTTTTGCCTTCAATCCAAGAACTTCAAAGTTACTGTGATAAACTACTCAATTATAACACTATCCTGAAGCCCTCTGGCAGCACAATCTGCATATCTTCAGATTGAACATATTTTCATCTCAAGTTTTGCAATGCAGGAAATGAATTCCTGGTACTGGATTTTATGAAATACACAAATTCCACTAGTTTCCAAATCACATGGGCAAGTAGGAACATCAATTCTAAAGAAAGACAAAAACTTCAAAATCATATTCAGCTGAGGTAATTCCATTTTCTTTTAAAAAATAGTACATTTCATCTCTATAAGACTCAAGTTATTTTTTTCTTCTAAAAGCTGACTTTGCAAAGGAGCACGAGAATTTATTTTTATTTCTACCGAGCTCTAGAAGGACTGGCACTCTTTGAACATTTCACATCATTTAGTTCAGTAGAAGAAAAATACTCAAAGCCCTCCATCTGAGAGGAAATAAACCCATGCAACAATCACAGGTGGGGCACTGTGTGAGCAGGAGGATGCTTTGCAGCAAAGTCTCCTGGAGTCCCACTGAGCCCCAAAACTCCAGCAGTGGCCCCTGAAGCAGCAAAGGCCACCTCAGCCACAGACAGAGGGGTTTGAGGATTTGAAAGAATCACTGCTGTCTTGTGCTGGGGATGTCTGGGAGTCCATCTGCAATCCTGGGTCAGGGCAGGCTCTCCAGGACAGGGAAGACTGTCAGGATGTCTGATGACATTTGAACAGAGGCTGAGACACCTGGGTTTGTTGAACTTAAATTAAAGAAGGGTTAAGGGGAGATCCTACTGCAAACTATAACCAGCAGCTTGGAGACTACAGACACCCTTGCCTGATCTGCAGTAAGAACAAGCCACAGGTGGAGAAACGTTAAGAGAGAAAAAAAAACCAAACCCTGCCACAACCTAAATATTCTTCCTAAATATTCTGCATAGTTTCAGCAACGAGAACTACACAGATCCACACAGCAATGTGGGCATCTTCCACAAGAGTAACAACCAACTCACAGTTCAACATTTCATCATTTTTGCTGTAGTTGTTGCACACCACATGTGTGACACTGGATAGTTTCAGCCCTCAGGAAAATTTAAATAGCAATTAAACAGCCACACAATAGTTGGAGTGTGCAAATCCCATGCTGCAGTCCATCATATTTTTGTAACACACCTACACGACAGCTTTTAATTCAAAAAAGGTTAGATCCTCTGTTCTGATTACAGAAGGTTTTCAGGTATGAGTCAGACTGTTTTCTTTCTGTCTGAACAATGAGAAAAACGGACCTCTGAGGTTAAGTGCCCTCATTTTGTGAATAAGCTGTCCATTCTGAAGCCCATTACAGGGGTGCTTGGTTAATAACACACATTAAGTGTCCAAATGATCTGGAACTGCTTGCAGACAACACACCTCTGCCCTCAGCCTTATAAAAATAAGAAAAAAAAATATTTGGCGAACTACAAATGTTAAGAAATAGCCAGGAAAAAAAAAAATAACAACTTTTTGCAACTTGTGCAGGGGCTGAATTCCCCTTCCCATGGAAGGCCCACAGAAAGCAGCATAATGCATTGAGTAATTCAAGTATTCTGCTTCTTCCAAGGAAATACATGTTTGTCTCAGCCTGCAGGAATTCCTGCCTAATTATCAGAGCATACAGCTTCTATTATCCACACAAAGGAATTGTTGTGCTGACAGCAAAATGTTTAACAGTACATTTTACACTCCTGTGTCCTTCACCCCTGTCCCCAGAGTCCTGGGCTTGCTCTTGATGTGTTCCAGATCTCGTCTGGCAGTGTCACCTGTGCCCTGGTGAAGGACAGAGACACACTGCAGGAAGAATCAAAGGGGTGGAGGCTGTCCTGGCAGCTCCTCCTGTGCCAGGGCACACCTGGTGATGGAGCCCCAGCACAGGAGGGAGAGGACAAACAGCACCCAGGGGTGCAGAAACACTGCCCAAAGCTCAGCTGATGGTCTGAGCAAAGGCAAAGCTCATCTGGAGCTCAAGAAGAGAAAGCTCCCAGCAGTGCATTAGCTATAAAGGAATAAACAAGATGTGATGGTTCAGTGACACACTGACGTGCTCAGAGCCTTCACCATCACAGTCTCCCATGTTCCAGTGCTCAAGGAGCAGAGGAACAGCCAGGATGGCAGAGGATCAAGTCAAACATCACCTGAGAGCTCCTGACCTGGACAGGCCTGCAGGAGGACAGGACACACCTGCTGGGGCAGAGATCAGGCTGAGCCCAGCCCTGACACCTCCAGCACGGGCAAACATCACCTCTGCCTCAGGAAGGTTTAAAAGCACAACATGGCAAAGTGCAGGCTGGGCAGCAGCAGCCTCACTTGGTACTGGAAAAGTCACTGAAAGTACTACAGGAGGCAATTTCTGGTTTTCAAGACCCAAACAGACATTTCCTGTCTGAATTCCATGCTCTGCTTTGAGCAGAGGCTGAACCAGGACACCTCATGGAGTCCCTTCCAACCTTAACAATTCCTTAATGATCCTGCATTTTCTGCAAAGCAAAAGGGTAAAGCAAGTATTTGTTGTCTTTGGTTTCAGGGGGAGTCTGGGAATAGCAGAAAACTTTAAATATGAATTATAAAAACAACCCAGAAAATACTTTAAAATATAGCTGATACACCATCGTTTAATATGAAGAAGGCAGGATGTGCACATCATAAGGAGTAGTAAAGAGTGGCACAATTTTGTGTCAGATTAGCTCAAGCATGATTTTAATTCATACTACAAAAAAAAAAAAAAAAATCCCAAGGTTAGCAACTGCATATGCAAAATGTCATTTTTTTACTTCTTTTCAATCCTTGATCTTGTTTAGCCATTCCTACTTAACTCCTACAATTGGAGCTCTTCTTTCAAGCCCAGCAGGACCAGCTGGTTACACGGATTTCAGGTGGTCAGAGCAGCCCAGAGCTATTCCAAAGCCCAGACTGCCACAAAGGCAGAAATCAGAGCACATCAAGCATTCTCTTATTTTCCCTCAGCAACCACATGGACAATCTCATCAGGATATGAACAGAGACGTGCCTGTGCTTCAACGTTTGACACTTCTGGACTCATCTGGGCAAAAAGCATCGCTGCAAACTTCAGCCAAACACACATTGCTTTAATTTTGCATTTCACTTCACAGTGTGGTGTGTGACTGAATAGATCACAGGGAAGAAACTGCAGTGTTTGGGTGCTCTTCACTAATACAGACAACCTGATATTTCAGACTTGCAATATTTCACACCTGCTCCTGACTGCTGTAAAATCTCGGTAACTTGGAAAGACATTCTGCGAACAAACAAATTATTTTAGTGAAGCCTGGCATAAAAACCAAGCCTTGATTTCATCACCCTGCTCACTTTCAGACATGCACAGACTAGAAACCCTTCCCAGATCTTTTCCTGGAAAGGTAAGAGAGATCTCTGTTTATGTTTGGGGTTTTTCTCTTTGTTGCTGTTCAGGGCTTTGGATTTTAATGTAAAAAGCATCCAGTTTCACCAACTCTATTCATTCCTAGCACCACCACACTGAGTGTAACATGTCTACAGAGGCCACTGAGGAGCAGGGGAAGCCAAAACGCTGCAATAAAATGCGTAGGACAGTTTTAATATGTAAAATGAATTTTGAAGGAAGGGTTGTATTGACTTGATGTTAGCAACCAGATGTTGCAGCCAATTTACAAGCAATTTTCTTTACTCTCGAGTAGATTCCCACCTTCCTTGTTCCCCATCCTCATCCCACTTTTGGTTTTTTACTTGCTGCAGTAAAACTGAATTGATTTCACAATGTTTGCTAAATGAAGAGAGAACTCAAGTTTTCCTAAAGCCTTTGCACAGAAATCTGATGTTTCAAGTTACTGAAACTCCTCATGCTTATAAAACCACTTTGCACTAACACTGCTGCATACATGAGGGCTATGGAAGAACCAACTTGGAAATTATCTACTCTATAAAATGAACTTAACATCAACTGGGAACAATCCATTTTCGTCTTCTGAAAAACTTCATTAGTTAAAGAACTTTCCAGAGGGGAAAAAAAAAAAGAACATAAAGCCAAAACCAATGCCAAACAAAGCCCAAAAAATCCATAAAACATTTCTGATTGCTCCTTATCTTCTGCTGCCTTTTCACATGTTATCTATTAAAACTCAAAGCTCCAAAGGATCATTGGGCTGTTTCCTACACTTTCACATTCTTATCTGAGAAACTTATATCCAGATGTGTGTTTTCATCTCTCTGAAGAACCAGCCTTTCCCTTAGGGCTTTATTTCTCAGTATCTATTTCCACTTCTGGAAAACAAGTTCTCTTTGCTCAAGAATTTCCCTTCCATCATTTTTTTTTCCACGTCTTTTTTCTGGTCTCCAGCTCACCTCCCTGCTGCATTTATCTAGGCATTTCAGAAATGCACAACTGCTTCCCTCACAAGGAGTTCCCTTTTTTGCTGCCCAGCTGTGTTCTCTAAACCCCATCTCCAAGCAGCTCTACCACTTCAAGGGGATGAGGCTGCCAGGGCCCCTTCTCACCACCCTGCAGCTATTTCACACAAGCTTGTGACCCAGAGGCTCCCACATTGCTCAGTGATGCTGTAACCACTGCTGCCCTCCCCAAAGAAAGATGTTTCAACCAGGTTTTGCCAAAATCAGCATTTCAAAAAAAAAAAAAAGAGCTCCTAATATAATGCCTCTCCAGTCTAAACAAAGCCATCACAGAGACAAAAGACAAAATTGGAAAAAATCCATGAGCTGAGTTCCCACTAAAGTCCAGGCAGAACGTGCTTTGGGACAAACAGGAAGGCACAAGACAAGTAAACTGCTTTCTGGACTCATCTTCTCCTTGCTGAAATTTCTCAGAGTCATATTTAAACAACAAAACTGTTTTAATTAAACATTGCTGTCTCCATAGCTGTGGACAAGCAGTACATACATATGCAGGATTACTTTAATGGGCTGGGTGGCCTGTGATCACATCTGTTCTGTGAACTTTATATTAGAGAGAATGGGCAAACTGCTCATTGCAAGAGCAGAAAAATCATGAATGTAAAGTTAAATTATATTCTTACATAGGAAATGTATAGTAACACAGGATTTCTTTGTTCATTCACTTTGGATAAGACAGACATCCCAAGGAACATAATATAAAATTCTAAGGAAGAGTCTTCCATTTCTGGACAAGATTTTTCTAATCTTCAAAGGAAAACTGAAGTTAGGAATTGGAGTATTTTCTATCTGGGGACAAATTGTTTGTGGAGAAAACTCTTCCAAGTAATTTTTTTTTAATTAGGGCAGTATCTTCTAACATGACACTGCATTTAATGCTAGCACTGAAAACCCTCTCAGGCAGGCAGACAACCAAGTGCTACTTCAACTTAAAAAGCTGCTAAAATATCTGAAGAAGTGCTCAATATTGCCCAGTGCACACCCAGAGAAAGTGTCAGAGATGACAATTCAGTAGGATAAACTGCCTTAAAATACATGGTTCTACTCTGACCTGACAAAGTGAGGAAGGCTCACAAGCCATGGAATCATTTGAAACTCTCAGGATTGTTTATTAGGTCCCACAACAACGTGCACCAGTGATACATCACAGTCTGCTAACACTTGTATTCTGCACCAGTTAATTATCACATTCTTCCCTGCTACAGAAGAAAAGAAAAAAGACTAACAAAAATAAATAAATATTTTTTTTTAAAGCCCAAGGATTCAGGAATAATCCCCTAATTATTAGCATGCACCTTGCTTCTGCTATCAAAATGTTATCTTTCTAATAGTTAAAGGCTTCTCTTTTGACACATTTCACAACAAAGTTGATTTCCTCACTCTTCCCCTCCATTCTGTGCCTCTCTCTCTCCCCACAGTCTAATAGACAACCACGATAGAATGCAGCTCTTGAAATAAAGTTTGGAGACAGACATTAAAAGCTGCATTTGATAGTGCTGTGATTTTGGAGATGAGAACCTCAGCTCCACTAATATGAAATTTATTAGCATTTCTGTTACCATGCCTAGGAGCACCCTTACAAATAGCTCGAGATTTCTTCATATTGAGCACTGTGCAAACAAAGATTTCCCAAGGGATTTTCTGCAAAGAAAAATGAGCAAAGGGATGAACACAAGCAGATGAAACAGAACTGATGACTACAGCAGGCACTGTCCTCAACTCCAACACAGCCTAACTTGCACTCTGCATTTTTAACAGATATAATTAAAATTACAGTAAAATTTAAGTTTTTCAATACAAACTGGTTTTGTCTTTTTTTAACCAGGACTGTTCCTCTCAAGAAACAGCATCAGAATGGAAGGAAAAAAATAATAAATCTATCAGAAATGGAGTTCATCAGCATCCTCCCCATGCTTTCTTTGTGCATGTTGACAGGCTGTTAAAAACAGGTTACTGATCTCCAAATCACTGTCCTCCCCTTCCATGGAGCCCTGGCTGAAACAGCATCACCAATCTGTGTCTCTGCAGAATCAAACTGCTGTCAAGGTGCAGAGAAAACATCCTGAAGAACTGCAGCTCCTGTGTCCTGCTGTGTGGGTGCCTGCCAGGATGCAGAGACACAGCACAATGTCACCACTGTGTCCCCACACCACTGAAGAGGGGTCATTAATTCCTAAATACAACATTAATTCCAATTAATTCCTAAACACAACACTGCTTCCCCAAACCACACTGGACTGTGGGTGCACAGGGCAGCCACTGAGGTACCAACAGGGATAATGGGTCCCAAAATCCTCAGTGATGCCTGGACTCCAAAAACATTTGCAAGTGTTTGAGAGTCCTGGTGCTAATTCCACCAGGCTGATCCCTCTGCAGGCAGCTGAAGCAGGAATAAAGGCAGGCACAGCCTCCTCCAAGCAGGAAGCACACAGCACTCCCCTGAGGAGTCCTTTTGACAGAAAGTCAAGAATTGAGGAAAACAGGTAAAAATGAGCTTCTGGGTAACATCAATTCTATAATCAATTTAGAAGCAAAATTCAGATAGATTTTGAAGACTGATCAATGGAAAGTCAGGACAAGACCACCTTTAAAACTGAGTTTTCTGCCTCATTTTAACCACACTGATTTTAACTGTAAATGTTCCCTTCCAGTAACAGCAAAGGAGATTTGAACCAATGGCTACCTTCTCATTTCTACCTGAGAGACAAAATTAGAATCTTAGAAAAAGAAGTAGATCACAAATAGAAAGGTAAAAATCTAATTAAAAGCTCCAGAAATCTATCAATCATAAAATTAAAAACATATATTGCAGCCATCAAACAGATGGTGTAAAAGCAAAATACAAAAATTTATTCTGACAGAGAAAACTGACAGACCAGATTCAGTTGTTGGGAGGGGGAAAGGCTGAAAATAACTAGTGGAGGTAAGAATCAGCCTCTTGAATTCTCTTTTCTGTGGAGATGGCCTTCAACTCAATCTCAGATTTACTGAGTACAGAGCACAGACCTGTTCCCCTTATCTTTAATGTATTTAACACCATTAGACAAATTGTCAGTGCTTTACAAGGCCATTTGCTAATGGGGAAGAAGCAGTTCTTGCCATTGACAAGATCCATTCAAGATCTTAAATGATGATATGTCTGACTAGAAAACACTGAAAACAGACTTGGAAATAAAGCATTACAGATCTGGGGAGAAAAGACTTGAAAAATATTGAAAACAGAGCAGCCTGGGCCATATTGCAACCCAAATATGACTGGAACTCAGCCTTTTCTTATCCTGACTGTGACTTAAACAACAAACAAAATGGAATTCATAGAGCTTTACACTGGCAAACAAAACCTGTTAGTGAACATAAGAGGGATGGGAGTCACCACAGCAGTGCTAGATCAAAATCTGTATTGGGTTATGCTAAAGCACATGAATCAGTGAGAACTTCTGGAAGCTCCCCGTGACCTCAGCAGCAGAAAGGAGCCAAGGACAGGAGGCACACTGCCACCAGCCTGTCCCTCAGACCCCACAAGAGGATGGGGAACAAAACTGACCTCTCAGAACATCACCTGAACACCACTGCTCCTCACTCCATCCCTGTAATAGGAATGTACAAGCTGACAATCACCTGAAGGAATTTGCCACACATCCTTGCAGTCAGTCGTTCTCCAACATTATTCTTCCTGAAAAAGCTTTGCCCTCTGAGGTTCACTTCAGTTTTGCTCCCCAAGCTTACCTTCCTTCCTCACCTGAAGGTAGGAACTTGCTGTGTCTCCTCCTCGAGGAGGACAAACATCTCTGTTTTGTCTTGCAGGAGTGGAAAATAAACCCAAGAGGAGAAGAGAAGCCCCTTCAGAGAGCTGTGGGACCACAAGATGTGGGAGTGGATTCCTACAGGTGCTCCCAGCCACACTGGGGGGAGTCAAGCAGAAGGGGCACCACAAACTCTGTCAAGGGGTTTGGGAAAATTAAGCTTCAAGTCATTTGAGCTGTTAGTTCTTTGGAGGGAACATATGCTGATTTAAGCCTTCTGAATAGTCCCTGCAGTAAACGAGCTCACTTCTTTACACAGTCACTGAAATTATTCACTGAATATCCTTATTACAGGCAAGTTCTTTTCCCCATTATCATTATCCCTGAGTATCTTGTAAGATATCTATGATAAAATCATTTTCTCTGCTCTGTAGAAGTAGCCTAAATACTCTTGAAAACACAGACAACAAGCATCAGAAGTCAATGTCCATGCAGGACAAACTACTTTTGTTTCAAACCCAACTGGAAATGCTGGTACCCTGGCAGTGACATACCAAAAGGTTACAGGTAGTTCTCACTATAAAGGTCAAATGACAGTGTACAACACAAGGAGTTTTATACAACTACTATAAGAGCATTAGGATTTACTTATTTTTGGCCTCACATCCCTACAGGTAAGCTATACCTGTATTCTTGGCTAGATGCTTCCCCAAAGCCACACAATGCACAAATTCCAGGGATATAAAAACAATACTCATGTGTATTTTAGGACTTCCTAAAAGACAACAGCTGCTCTTTAGAGGGACAATTTTCCTTTGGCTTAATTCCTTTGCATAAATCAATACTCAACTGCAAAAGTAAGAATATGAATAAAAGCAAATAGTCTCAGAGAAGCTCATTTAAAAGTTCTGCAGGAAGTAGCCTGGCCTCTTTCATCTCAAAATCTAATCCAAATTTGTGAAAATAAATACAGGCAACATGACAATGGCCACTACTTGCTTCTGCAGCTACCAATTTACAACAGCTAATTCCATCCTCCTTCCTGCTCCCATCACTTCAAAACCAAGTAAGAAATTTAACAGCACCAGACTGATCCTACCCAAGGTGGTGCCAACATCCACTCAAGCACTCCTATTCTAGTCAGAATTACATGAGGAAAGGAAAGGATCCCCATCAAATTAGAGAACTCAGTTGAGTTTTCCCAGGATCAGTCCCTCCAAGAGCAAGCTTTTCCATGCCAAAGCCATGTACATCCACTTACTGACACATGACCTAGGGAAAAAAATATCTGAGAAATGCTCCATCCAAGGTTTTGGAGACTATTACTACAAACAAATGAGTGGTAATCCCTAGTGGGAAGAACTCTAGAAAAGTAGAATGTCAGTGTAAGAGTCACATAATTATATTTGCATGTGTTTAACATCGTCTTCTGCAGGAATATGGAAGCACTCAAGGCAGGAACTTAGATTTAATTTGGAGACAGAAATGAGGAAGTTGAAGACTTATTACAAGCCAGTGCAACTTCAGCAGCTCAATGCACCTAGGCCAAAACCACCATAAAAATATATTTGTGTAACAGAAACCCCAGACCACATGAAAACTCAGGAGTAAGCAGATGACTAAGCTTCTAAATTGCACCTAAATGTGGACACATTCAATTTAGCTGCTCAGACAAAGCAGGGAACAGATTAGTCCTGCAAGCTTTATCGATTTAGCAAGGTAAAGAATCCTTCAAATGAAAGACAAAACAAAGCAATGACTAACACAGGAGAGCTATCAATTAAACAAGATCCTAAGCCACCAAACATAAACTCATCAAGAACTCAAACACGTTAAATTCTCCAAAGCTTTTCTACATATATAATGTGCTGCTAACAGACAGGGAGATAACCAGGTATGAATGGGAGGAAAAACACAAAGGCTCATGCTTCTCATTCAAACAGAAGGCAGACCCTGACCCAGCAGATTTCTGGGCAGTTTCTCAGTATCACTTGTTCCTTTCAGAGCTGAAGAACTCAACTGTCAGGCAGGTGGCTTTGATCTGCTCACTGCATTGATGCATCATCTCAAACTGAACGTGACTATCAGCATTATTGTTATAAAGAGCCACACGTATAATATTATATATGTATACATAAAACATTTCCACTAAAGGAAATATATAAATAATCACATCTGAGAACTGAAGCACAGCTAAGGAAACTCTGATTATGGGAGTTTGACAAAGCATTCCTAAGCAAAGTTTCAGAAAGGTAAAATATTTGGGATTCCTCTGGAGGTGTTTACATATCCTTAAATTTTCTTACTTTATTAGGTCAAAGTGTCATATCAGTTGGCCAGCTAAAAGAAGAGAATCACTGTGCCCACTCCAGATTTACTTTTATTATAGCTATAAATAAATAGAAATACTATATTAATATATTAATATTAATATAATAATTATTATAACTTATTATAATAGAACACAAAAAATTCTATCAATTTCTATTTTCGGTAATGTGCTAAGTTGCTTCCCCAGTGTAGAAAGGATCAGTAAATACCAACAACAGCCACAAGGGCAGCTCTACCCTCCTGCTCAAGGGCTTCTGAGGAGCAGCACATCCTGCAGCATGAGGGCATACTGCAGATATGGAACACGATGGCTATCCAAGCATTCCCTCTCCAGAACAAGGATAACTGGAAGTCACTCCTGGAGGTGACAAAGATATGCTTTCACCACTTATTTTCTCCAGACTGAGTCATTTCATTGTGCAGCAGGGCAGTTTTCACCTCTTTTTCGTCCTTCATGAGAGCTGAGCCAAAGCTTCCATGTCAACCTCACAATTAGAAGATTATCACAGAATGTAATAACAAGGTAAAAACTGCAACACAAACCTAACACTACTTGCTCTATTTGCAAAGCTACTATTAAAGATGAATCTGTGCAAAAATTAAAAATAAAAGTACGGCATTGTTTTACAACTCTGTTTCTGTGATCACTGATTAATCTGTCAATTTCCTTGAAGGTAGAAATCACAGGTACAAACCTACAGACCCTCAAAGTGTTAAAAAAAAAAAAAATCAAGCATGCATCTTCATCTCATGAAGAATCAGTAATCAAAGCTAGTTCATTTAATAAGACTTCTCAATAAGAAATTCTTTTCCCCCTAAAGATATTTCCCATTGTTTCCTTAATGTTATATTCTCAGTTTTCCTGGGTTTCGTATTAACACAAATTTGAATAATATTTAACTTGGCTCCACTAGCCCAAAACAATCCATAACATTTGTCCAAACATAACTCTGAAAGCTTGGTGGCAAAATATTTTAAGTGGTGCCATTAGATCTCTTACTAATTAGAGCAAAAAGTTTCCGACTTGAACAGGTATGTGGAATTTTTAGCTCAGGAGAATGAAGAGAGAAATAAATACCTTTCCAGAGAGTAACAGTTTAAAAAGGCACTTCGTGTGTGGCCATCAAGAAACTTGTTAAAATTATTTTCCCAACACATAAACATTTCTCCGAGATTAAAAATATTTTTGTGATTTCAGATACGATCAATTTCGTCTTATTTACATGCTAAACATACTAGTAAGATTACACATCAGCCCACTGTTATTTCATAAATAGTTACAGGTTGCTGTGGACCACAGGGCAAAATGAGATACTCTGATATATCCTGTGGCTGACTGATGTTTCACCTATGAGTAGAATTTAGACTCAGAGGAAGAGAGTCCTTCTCCCTCTATTGCTTATGTTAGAAAACCCAAGTTAGTGCAATTAGCAGAAATCTAGATTAGAAGGAATTGATACAAGTTTTAAAGCAGTTGTAATGAAGATGTTGGTGAACACTACAGAAACAGTGAAAGGCTCACAATGTACTGCCAGTAATGAAAACTGAAAACAGTATTTAAAATACGGATTAAAACGTTACCACACGACCTACTGTATCCTATTTCCACAAGGTTTCAGCCACTGAATGATCCAACAATACACTATTTATATATGTAAAAAAACCCCAAACAAACCATCCGGCACAGCTACATTTCATATTTATCAGTGGTGGTATCTCTGAGGTTAAATGTTCAAACTGAATATTGTGAAATCGCTACTATTGTTCTTTTCGCAGCCATTAATCTAAAATTTAAATCTGTAAATAACACCAAAAACAACAAGACCAAGACTGTGATTATGCTCTCCTTCATTCTTTTTAACACTCAACCTGCCAAGGCCAAGAGCTTTCTTCTTCTGGCTCAGCTTCCTGCAGAAGGCAAAGAAACTTCACATCTCTGTGATGTTCCCTCTCGCAAACAAAACCCAGTAACAACACGAATTCAGCCCCCCTAAAACTCCAGCTATAACAAATTACCGTTTATGAAACGGTTCTCAGGTGGCCAACTAACCTTGTGCTTGTGAATCACTTTAACCTGCAATTTAGAAGTTTAATTCTAGCCTTTAGCTCTTTAAACCATTCACACACCTCACCAGTGAAGCACACAAACCAGCCGTGTTATCACACATACTTGGCATGCTCCCCTGGTACTGGTTTGTTGTGGGGTTTCTTATTCCAGATTTGGGAGGTTTTTTGGCTCTAAAATGCCAGGTCACTACCCAGCAATTTCAGACTACACGGTTTCAGGCACAGAGTGAAGGTTTCTATAGCACTGACATCTGAAAGCTATTGCTCACACAGCTGAGGTTAAAGGAGGGCTGATACGGCCGCAAAACATTAAAGGTTGTAGAGCAGTGCAGTAAGAAAGCTGCATATTGCTATCATTTAAGAGCTTTCAGCGCTATAAAATGCATTTAGAAACAGCCAAGGATTCTATAAACTTTCATTCCGGGACAGAACTTAGCCCTTAGGAGTGCTCTTTGCACACAAACTCTGTTTGCTTAGTAACCTCATCCAGCTTTCTTCCTCGGAGGAAAAACTGCCTGAGAATTTGAAGTTTCCCCAAGTCTATGACCCAGAAGGAAATAAAACAGGAAGCCAGGCCATACAATCTACAGCATTTGCTTACAAGTTCAAAAACATTTGAAGTTACGGGCTAACCCACACGAGGCACGACCGAGTGCCCTGTCCCGGGGTCAGCCCGGAGCGCCGTGCGGCCGGGGCCGTGTTTAACATTCCTGCCGGACGCGTCCCTATCTCGCGCCGGGCACTCTCCGAGATGTGCCATCTGCTATGCATTAAGGCACGTCACAGACGCCGTCCCCTGCACCGGGCCAGTGCCAGAACTCTATCAGAAAACTCGAGTTTGCTTTCAGCTTTCTCCTTAGGAATTCGCTCAGCAAGTAAAAACAGCTAAAAAACTCCCGAGAACTCACAATGCCGGGGATTTACCATGAACGCATTCATTATTCTCCGTGCTCCCCACAGCGTTACGTTGCTATCATAAACCCTGAGGCGGATTAAATATTGAATGACCGGCTACCCCGCAGCAGTTTAAAACAGAAATTAGAGGCTGCTTAATGTGACTTCTCTATTTCAATTAGTTTATGGAAGCAGTGGGTTTTCCATGGTGATGAAATCACCATGCTGAGAAAGTAAGGAGAAACTGCTACCAGCCGCCAGGTGAAAACATCCAGGTTTCTAATTGCGTATTAAACTGGTGTTTGCACTGACAGTGATTACAGCCGGGAGCACTCCGGGTACAGCTCCGAACTCCTTTTCCAGCAAGTCGCTGCAACACCCGATCTAGGCGGCAGCTTGAAAGTTAAGGTGAAACTCTGAGACCGATGGCTGGTACAAAGGCACAGCGGCAGGAGCGCTGGAACTCCTGGAAAGCTCCTCCCCTTCCCTCCTGAAAACATTAATCCGAGTTGGAGCGCTGAACTCCTGTTACCAGCACTCTGCACTGATAGGCAGGTGTTGGGAAACTCGTCCCAGGTGTTCCTACAAGTGCTCGAGAAGCCCTTAGCGGATTTTACTTACAGTCTCTCGGCATTCCTGGGAATGTCCCTCGGCACAGACCTGAGTCCCAGTCCATGGCAATCCACGTTGGAAGCAATACACGTACACTTATGCGGGCATCCTCCAACAGGCATCCAACTCACGGAGCTCCAAAAGCTTAGGATCATTCCAAGGCACAGAAACGCATTTCTTCCACCAGACAGCATGGTTCTCGATCGCTTCAGTGGGTATAAAAGTGAGCGCGAGCAGCCGGCCCTTAAAGATGAAATGCCTCTAAGAAAAAAGGGAAAAGAAAACAAGAGGCTCTTAGTACAGCCCAAGGGAAACCACCACTGCCATCATCGCCGGAGCACCAGCAAAGCTTCAAAGGCGCCCGAGAAGGTCACGTTAGGTGGAAGAAGGTGGGGAATTGCCTTTCGGGCTCAGGTTTCTTTCTGTTATCTACGAACGGTACCAGAAGGCAGATAGTTTAACAGAGCTCGAGCCAGATGCGTCCTCAGATGAAAGAGAACCCGGGAGCGGAGGCAAACACACACAAAACATCCATCAGGAGCGGCGGCACCCTCCAAAACAGCCTCCTCCGCTCTGCACCGCCCCACCTGGGCCGGGCAGGTAACCCTCGGAGGGGACGGCCGGGGCTTCGCAGCGACCCCTCCGGCGCGGGCCCGCCCCCGCC
>WEIU01016489.1:418541-453398 GCA_013389925.1 Aegithalos caudatus
GCACACCGCTCCGGGGACACCCGGGCTGCTCCCCGCACAGCGCTCCGGGAACACCCGGGCTGCTCCATGCACACCGCTCCGGGAACACCCGGGCTGCTCCATGCACACCGCTCCGGGAACACCCGGGGCTGCTCCATGCACACCGCTCCGGGGACACCCGGGCTGCTCCCCTCACAGCGCTCCGGGAACACCCGGGCTGCTCCATGCACACCGCTCCGGGAACACCCGGGGCTGCTCCATGCACACCGCTCCGGGAACACCCGGGCTGCTCCCCGCACACCGCTCCGGGGACACCCGGGCTGCCGCTCCCCGCACACCGCTCCGGGGACACCCGGGCTGCTCCATGCACACCGCTCCGGGAACACCCGGGGCTGCTCCCCGCACACCGCTCCGGGAACACCCGGGCCGCTCCCCCCTGCGCACCAGCGCTGTCCTTCTCCCGCCCCGGGACACGCTGGGGGTCACTGCTGGACATCGAGCACTGAAGTTCAGCACCAAAAGTTGAAACTTGGAAAAAATTGCTCAACAAGATAAAAGTAGTGCGCATGGTCATTGTGTTCCGGTTTGGTGTGGTTTAAGGCTCAAATATTTTACCTAATGGGGGCCAAAAAAGGCAGCATATCCCTAAAGTCCTAGAGCACTGGGAAAATGGCAAGTCCTGCCACAAGGCATTTTTTTAAGGTAAGTCTTGACCCCTTAGCGGGAAGGGTCTCCCCATAGTACACACCATACACACGGTGACCCCTCCTGACCCAAAATAAAGCTGGTCTATGCACATCATGAACATCTGCCTGTTTCAATAAACCTTGTTTCTTATTTCACAGACTTAAAAATAGTTCAAAAGACAGGTTTATGACTAACTTACGTGGGAACACAGATAATCTGTTCTTTATCTGCATCACAAACTTGTGGTCCATGACTACAGAGTCTAGGCTCTGATCTTGTGGGTAGGGAAGTTTCCAAGGATCATAGCCAGCATTACCACAAAACCCCCACAACACTCCAAAGATTTGACATGGCTAAGTTACATTAGGACTCAGGTTCTCAGATTGTGCCCAAAATGAGCTCTTATTTTTTTCTACAAATATTTAATATTTTAAGTGAACAGTTAGTAGGAAAAACACCTCTGGTAAGATGTTCACCACAAGCTATGGATATGGCCTTCCAGTTTGCAGTAGCACATCCTAAATAACCTGTTCATTTCTGGCAATGTTTTCTTCACGTTTGGTTACTGAAGTTTGGGATTACCTGAGGCATTCCTGCCCTCCTGGATAGCTGCTTTTGCCCAAACCAGTGAAGTGTCCTCCTTCACAGCCAGCAAAGCAGCTACTTGTCCACTGCCTTCTGTAACAAGCAAAGATTTGACACTTGAGTGTTTTCCTGTGAAGGCAGATTTGTCAAAAAGCACAAGCAACACCACAAAGTTAACCTTCAGCTCCCCAGTCTTTGTCTGAAAAAGCAAGAAAGTTGTTTTTCTTATATAATAGTGAATAATTTGCATAAGGAAACCACCTTAATTAAGCCTTGAGACTGAACCCCTTACAAGAGAACCCAAAGCTCAGTGAAGTGGCCCTTACATAGCAGTATCCAGTCCAGGAGGGCTCAGTGGCAAGTGACACAAGGTTTGAAAATGCCCAGAGGGACTCAGCTGTCACCCCTTCAAGTGGCTGCTTTCTGCTGCTTCAGAAAAGATTAGAAAATGCTATCCCCTCATCTATCCCAGATCCAAAAGCTTGGGAAGGTGTGCATCACCCTACCTGGATTCCCAAATTAACCTCTCCTTTCCCAGATCAGAAGGCAGAGGAGAATGACTTTGGCCACCAGCATGAAGAGAAGAAAGGGCAAGGCCATGGAGCCTCTCCAGCCTCAGGGTGCCCAAGGCACAGTGATAACCAGAGGGGCCTGAGCCCTGTCCCTCTCCTGTCCCTCTGGAGGGGCCAAAAGCACAGCCAGCTCCAGGCATGTCACCAACACTCAGCACTATCTATTCTGAGGCAAGCACCCTCCCTCAAGTGTGAGCCTACAAGAGATCAGCTCTTGAACAAGGAACAGCTGGTTCAGACCAGGCAAGACAGAAATTGCACTGCTTAGGAAGACAAAGTACTCGGAAAGCTCTGAAGTCTCCTCTGCACAGACTGATGGTGTACAAGCTTAGCTCATTCTGACAGTGAAAATACTTTTGTTGGAACCTAACTTTCCTTGGCAGCCAGGCAACATCATTTCAAGGAAAGGCTCTTTTCCTGTTCTAGTTCACTAGCAATCATCTTCCCAGCTCTGAAGACGGCCCTAAGGAGAGGCACACACCCCTCAGCTCAGGATGGAGGTACAGAAGCAGTTGGATGTTCAGTAAATAAGATTATAGGTAATTCCATCATAGCCTGATGGAATTTTTTGGTAACTGTTTTATCTGTGGTGAATTTCAAATTCTAAAAAAACAATATCCCTAAAACCTCTTCAACAATGTCATCCAAAGCAGTTGATCTATTCCATGCTTCAGTGGTAATCCCTCACAATAAAATTTCCCTGAAAGACAAGTGAACATGATTAAGTGGCAGAAAAATTGATGAGCCAAGAGCCAAACCTATCCTTGAAACATATTTAATTTTTATAAAAAGAGGCACGTTTTCCTGCATTCCTGTTAAAACAGCTCTTAAAGAGAGATGGCCACATAATCTCAAGGCACAGTAGAGCAGTGTGTTCACTCTGTTGGTTTTCCTTCACACACATCCCATGGCTGCTGGCTCACAGCAATTGCCACAAGCTGGCCAACAAGTCACTCTTCATTCTCCTTCTAGGGCATTGGAAGAGGCCAGCACAGCATGTGGAACACAAAACTGCACAAAACTACAAATTATTGGATAATTTGAATATATAAAGTGTTTCTTCCTAATATAAATACAAATTTAGGTGAGTTATTTTTAGGAGCCATCTAAAGCTGGACAGCTTTTATCTATACTATTTCCTCAAGTATTAGGCACTACCAACATTTCCATATATGTAAAACCCCTTGCAAACAAGATTACTATCAAAGGTGTGCTGTCTGCTCAGCAGGGATTTAAACCTTGCCTGCTGCTTCCACAATAATATAGTACAAGGAAATACAGCTCGTCCTAGTAAATTAGTAGTTCACTACTTAGAACATATTTGAAAACTGACTAATATATAAATACTTGTTTTCAAGTATGGAAAAAAGTCATTTTGCTTATTTCCCCTTAGCATGGGGTGACATTCACTAAGCAGAGTATCTCTACATTCAAGCAGTACTGCCACCTAAGTACTTCTGTAGCTGCCTTCCCTTGAGAATCCACCATCAACATCATCAGTACCTCCACTTTGCAATAGCAGCCTCCACACCAGCCTGGAAAGCTGAGTTCTGGGAGCAGGGTGGACAGAACCAGACCATCACAGCAGCTGCTTGGGGAGAGGTCAGTGGGGAAAAAAAAAAAAAATATCCCTTCTCTAGACAATTTTTAATTTCCAACAAGTTCTTCACAAAACCCGCAAGCACAAGTGTTTGCAGTTAATTTCAAGATAAATTACATGGTGTGTCATGCATAACGTCACCGTGTCCCTTGTTGGGGACTTCCTGGGCAGTTGTGCACAGGCACACGCTGTGCAGCAAGTGTGACATGTCTGAGAAACACAGGACTCGCTGCACTGGTGCTGTGCATGTGGCCTGCACATGTGCAGGACAGCTGATGGCTCCCAAATGCTCATTTTTTAGCATGCACCATAGTCAGTTCTCTAGGGGTCTGATGGGAACTGGTCAGCTGGATGAAGTCCTGAAATCTAAAAGATTATGAGCAAAAATTAAGACCTAAAGGAATCTAAGCACGTGGCACTCTGGTTGAGGAGCAAAAGACCATCCCGTGCTGCAGGACTACCTGCACGACAGAGCAGCGCTCCCAGAGCAGCAGCTACCGGGAGGGTGGAGAGGAAATGACTAATTTTGATCACTTCAAAGGAATCAAGCCTTGAGCCTTATTAAAGTCACAAGGCTCTCAGAACAGCTGGACGAGGAGCTCTCAGGCACATCAGACACATCGCTTATTGCTGCCTCACATGATCAGGCTGGTGTGAGCATTTCGAACGTGCTCAGCTCAAACCCCGCCTGATTTTAAAGCCACTGATGCAACCACCGGGGAATCAGCGACATACAGCGAGTTAAATAAAGTCTGCGAGCACATTGCCTAAAAAGGCCATAAGGCAAACTCTCGGGGAGGCTGTCAGTGCCGAGGGATGGGAGCTGGGTTCCGAACGGAGCCCGGGGCAGGCGGGTTCGGCGCGGCCGGGGCCGNCCTTAACCGGGAAAACACCGCTCGGTTTTCCCTGTTAGCAGCGAGTTCAGCTCAGCAAACAATGCTTGCACCCCCGCCTTCGTCTTTAAGTATTGTGCCTATTAAAAATAAGCACGTACTGCTCTTAAAATGCCGTAAAATGAAAATAGCGATCGGATCGCAGACGCTGCTGAAGGTCGCTGCTTCCTCTGAAATGCTGAAGAGATAGAAAGCCTAGCCAAGGAAAGAAGCCTTAAATGCCCTTCAGACAGGTTAAAACATCAGCAACCTGTATGTCTTTGCTCATGAATGCACTCCCCCAGGAGATGCGGTAAGAGAGAAGATGAGTCCATGCCAGGAGGGTTCTGCCACTTTGTCCCCTTGCACACTGGGGTTCAGCACACAGGACACAAAAAGTGGGGTAACTTTAAGCAGCAGAGAATTTAAATGGCATTTCTTCCACTTACAGCAGAACTCCCATGCACAGTAATTATGCAGGAGATCATGAATCAAACCTTCTATTTTGCCTCTTGCTTAGATTCAGAGACTGAATTGCAATTGTCCTTGAAATTTGGAAGTAGTTTATTCTGTCAGTTTAATTCTAATAATGGATGGTATTGAATGCACTTGCTCCTTATTATAGTTCCTAATCTGCTATTGCTCCAGCAAAGTGGGAAGTACCAGAAAGCCAACACTGAGATGGGATCATGCACCTTCACAGCTGCTGAAAGTGTTTTAAATGTGTTAAAGAATCTTAAATTACAGCATATGAAGTAAACAAAAAGTGGTTCCACTAAGAGCTTAGTAAATTAAATTAAGTTTTCCTGTATTAGATTTGCATCCTATATCAGAAACGTCTTCTACTTTATATCCCCTCTGCTGCTTACCCTGCCATATATTCCATCAGATATAGAGCATTAACTCTTGAGTTACCTGTCTCATGCACACACAGCTTGCTACAGCTTTTTCTGCCTCATGCTCAGCATTTAAGTAAATGAATGACCAAAAGGAGGAAGGACAGGGAGAAAAGCCTACTATTCCATGCTTTTGCCACTGAACAGTCTCCTAATAAATGAGCATTTTCTTATTAAATCTGCAGTCAATAAGGACATGGCTTAGCATGTAGCAGGCAATATTCAAGACACTTCATTCTGTTTACAGGGAGTAGAAAAATCATGCAAGGAAGTACCAAATTAGTTGGAAAATCTAAATAATTTCAATACTTATGAAATACATAAAATTTCAAATAAAATCTAAATAATTTCAATATTTATGATTACATAAAAGGCTGTGATGCATGGCATCCTTTCAGGCTTGAGGGTGTTACTTTTGATGCAGGACATAGCAGGCTTAGTAATGGTGACAGGAGAGATTGGAGACTCAAAGTGCATAACCCATGACCTTCACTAGCACATGAAGCAGCATTTTCTTAGCTTCAGCCTGTTCTGTCTCAGCTTGACATTGTCACTAAGCAGTTTTGAGAGATTCTGCATCAGAGGACATTTAGAGTTTGTTTTGTTTTTCTAATTCAAGGAATTCATTATTCATGGCTGTCTATACCAGAAGTTGTTAAAACAGAGGGGCACAAATCAAGGCTAGAAATTTAAATACAGGCTTTTGCTCCACCATTGAAATGTATTGGATGCAGAAGTTTTCAGAGCTGCAGGCCCAGAAGTGAACACTTCTGATGGACACGAATTAACAATTCCAGGCTTTAAAGCCAAGCAATCCTTTGGATAGAGACTAACAGCTTTATAACCTAAATCCTTAAAGTTTTAGATATTTGACTACTTCCTGTGTTTGGAACCTAAATCAAAAAGATGGGGCAAGATGTACCCTAAGTAAGGCCTTTTCACACAGAAAAAGAGTTTATTACCTTGCATTGTCTTGAAGGACAAAACTAAGCTGCAAGTTTTGACATTTTTGGAGAAAATAAAGCATTCAAGGCTGTTATAAATCCCATGTGCATTGTGATTGAATGTTATTAGCACTTGCACTTAGATCAGTGCCACTGCCACAGTGTGAAGCATTCCATTACCTCACCCTGGATGCTTCACATGACCAATGTGTTGAGCAGAACTTTCTGGGTTTGAAGCATAAAATGCCTTCCTAGAATGTCTGCCTCAAAAGGTGCAGCAAGAGAAGGTAAAATACCATTTAACATGTGCTGGCATCAGGGGTTCAGGTCTTCACCAACTCACAACAGTGTGGTTTCCTACCATTGACTCAAGAAGTTCAGTAACGTCAGAAGTTTAAAAAATATGTTCAGTGCAAAGCTCAGGCAGCTAAATCCCCTTTTTGCCAACACACTCACATTAAAAATTCTTCTGAGCACAGAGAGGAAATATCTAGTGCTTAAAGCAGGAACCAGAAAACCTGGATTTTGTTTTTGTGTTACTTAGGGGCTATGACCTTGGCAAGTCAGCCTTCTGGCCTCCATTTAGTAGTTTGTAAAGATTTATAATACACACCAGGTTATAGAGCAGTCTGAGCTTTTCAAAGCATGTTTCAAGAATTATTTTTTCTGTCTAAGTTAAAGTCTACATTAAATATAAAGAGCTAAAAGTATTTTGTAAATATGCAATGTTTTATTAATGTGAACAGTTTGTGGTCTTTGACAGTAGAAAATTTTTTTTCCCTTATGGATGTCTTTAATGGATATGGTAATTGAAAGCAAAGTACTGTAGAAAATTCCAACTTTTCCCTGTAAGTGCTTACATATGTATGCACATTGATCTGGAAGGCTGTAGAACAGTATTTTTAACAGTACTCTTCAATATCTGCTCTGCATGTTGTATGAAAGGCATGGAACACCAAAGAATGAAGGCTCTGAGAGCACTTTATGGAATTTTCCACTTCAAAAGATTTGCATATCTAGTTAATACATTTTATAGATTTGTGCATGTTTGGGCTTTCTAATTTCACATCCCTAAACCCCCAGGGGGAAAAAAAAGTACAAGGAATTTCCCAATGAAGCCATAATCATCAGGACATTACTGTGACCAGCCACACTGCACAGAGCAGAAAGGATTTGTCTGGTCTCTGGGCTGCACAGGCTTCCTCACAGAATTTATTAAAAGACAATACTTGGAAAGAGAACTCCATAATGGTTATTCTAAAGCACTGGGATTGAGGATTTCAAACTCAATCTTGCACTTGCTATAGAAAATTAGTAAACCCCATTGGAATGAGAGCAGTATGTATCCAATATGGCTCCTAATTGGAAACCAGATGCTGTTGGTTTAATGAAGCTGATGGGCACAAAAGACTCTCAAGTGTTTCTTCCAATCTTCTTTCCACTTTCAGGCACAAACAAAAAGACTCATCTGCTCATACTTTTGAAGTATTAAAAGAATTTAAACATTTTTAAAGACCAAATGAAAGCTTTAAATGTTAACATTCCTCATTAAAAAGACCGGCAAATATTGTGTTGGGCCTTGAAATAAAATTTCCTTGTGATCATGGTTGTCTTTTCTCAAGAGAAATTGTTTAGAAATGTTGGGATTAAAAGGGCAACTATGCTTCCTTTAATGAACATACAACATGTGGAAACAAAAGAACAGAATTGGAAAATAAAGCTTCTCTTTCTGGTGGCAAGCAGTCGACCTGATTTCAAACATAGTTTAATTTTATGACATCATTCACTGTCACTGTGGAAGAAACAGGAGAGAAATCCTGAAATTATGTAACTTTATATGTGAACCCTCAGGATGCCATAATCTAATTGCTTTTCTATAATTTTCTCTTCAAGAAGTACTGAAGCATTTTATGATTCACCCTCAACAACCCCCTTCACAGAGAACACAATTTACAAAAGAAAAGGTCTTATGCTATTAACCTTTTACTTCTTGAAAAAGGTCTCTGAACGTCAAAATACCAATTTACCCTATAGTGACTCTAAAACCTGGCTTCATAGCCAGAATGATTTCTAAGCTTGAGGTTTTATGCCTTAGAAACCCACTCCATACCATTAAAATTAGTCTAATGCTATTTTAGATTACTATCTCATTATGAATGGTCTAAAAGACTTAACTTTATTATTCCCTTTCTTTAAAATATCTTTACTGGAACTTGTACCTTCTTTACTGTCTGTCATATACAATCATCTATGTTTAAGCATGGAGAAAATCAAAATTCACATCACAGATGGAATTATTTTCCAAGATGCTGTGTAGAAAACATTTTTCAATACAACTGCTAAATATCTGGCAACACCCTTTTTCCTCTATAACCACTGTCCAGCATAATTATATACAAATTCCAAGCATTACTTCCACTTGCATTGTTACTCTGATTTTTTAATGCCTCTTCTTTCTCATTTAGCTTAGCCAGTGGAATTTTGGTGACACTCTACAGGATCCACTGCTCCTGCCTCCCCATTCCCAACAGTTCTGTGTTTCAGGGAGCACAGCACTGAGCCTGCTGCCTTTATCCCATTCCAGAAATGAACCCTGACATAATTTTAGCAAGGAGGTAATATAAAAGTGGATCTTTATTTGAAGGCTTTTGTGGACATCTTTCCCTAACTGCCCCTGAAGGCCTTCAAATAAAGATCCACTTTTATATTACCTCCTTGCTAAAATTATCTCCAGTTTCAAGCCAGGCTGGGATGGGACACAGCTCCCAGATCAGGGCTGTTTGTGCTGTGACAGCTTTGCCTTCATTCTGCACCAGGTGGTGAGCACAAAATACCAGCTGGGCCACTTGGGCTTGGTATTTAACTCTCTTGGAGTAGAGGGAACAGGAGACAGTAATCAAGAAAGTGACTGAACAAGCATTAAGCAGTTGAAGACCTGAGGGAACTAAATCCAAAATATATGACCACAGAAAGGGAGCAATAGAGATATTCTATTACTGGACATTACAATAAACTAAGAAAGTGTAAAGTAATTGCTGTAGGAAGGCTGGATTCCTGTTCACTCTTGATCACTTTGAATTTAGGATGAACATTTTCTCTATTTTATTGTCATACAAGTGCTTCCTTGTGCCAAAATGTAAGAAGCAATTCCAGGAATTAGGACAGAATTTGTCTCTTGTAAACAGGCAACCTGGAACATGTCCAAGTGCATCAAGTGCAAATTTATGTGGTTAGTGGGAATTTTTCTGGCAATCTAATTATCGAAGTAGCATTATCAGTGCCTAAAACAGCCAGGAGACAGATTTGGAAAATGTCAAACAAAGGCTTTGAAGTTTCAATTGCAAGTCTAAACTGTTCAGTTCTCCATTTCACACAAACAAGATTTTTTTTTGACCCAGCATTTTGGATTAGGAAATCTTTGCAGTGTAATTAGGCAGAATAAATATGCAGGGGCAAAGGCCAACTCAAGGAGCAGGAAAGGGTGTTGGGTTTGATTGGTTTTGAGATTTTATTTTTAATCAGAACAACACACCCAGTGGGAATATAGTCCAGTATTTTGACTACAGTTAATAACATCACTGCTTACCAACACCTTAAGTGTCTTCCTCAGGACATAAATTACTACTGCCCAAGTGTAAAAGGCCAACAACTCTGGCTGGTTCCATGTTATGACTTCCATTATATTCAAATCAACATTAGCTTCACTTCTCTCTCCCACGTCACTTTCCAGTGTTCAGCTGACATCAGCTCCTAAAGTTTGTGCAAAATACATCCTGAGTTCAAAGTTACACTTGAGGGTAGCCACATCCAAATCCCCAGCCTGCATGTACAGCCTGGTGGGTACTGTGGCAGTAGCTCTCTCTCAGTGCAGCTTTCAGGCAAGCCAGCTTGAGCCATTGCTATCACAAAGCTTTCTGAGAGCCCAGCATCAGAATTTAGTACCACCACCTTTTAGTGATGTCAGATTTACCAGGTTCACAGCAAGGGAACAGGAAATGTGCCTTTGTGCATTGTGAGACAGCACTGAGCCAGCTCAGACTGAGAGGTTTCCTTCCAGCTGCCCTTGGTCCCCACTGCTATGGAAAGGTCCTTACTCTGCTCACAGTCCAGAGACATTCTCACCCCTGCCAGAGCATCTCTGTGCCCCCATTCACCAGTTTTTGGTCAGTCTGCCTCCTGCAGCTGGGCCACCCCTGCTGTCACTGCCACCCCTGCTCCCCAAGCTGGGATTTTAAAGCAAGAGATCCAACCCAGGTAAGCCAGGGGCAGTTCAGCTCTCCTTGGCTGACATTGGTTAGTGCCTGAGTAGAACAAGCTGGTCCTGAATTCTGGGCTGCTGCCAATGTTCCATCCTGTGCTTCTGTGACTTGATTGATGTGATGAAAAAGCATAATTAGAGACTGGACTGAGTGGGGGAAATAAAAGGTTTCTGAAAACTCAAATGAAAAGCATGTTTAGTAACATTTTAGGGAGATGTACACTGATTATTATGCCCTGCTCTAGTTAATTTTTTCCTTAGAAAAAATTAAATCTCTCAACAAAAGTGAAGTATTTCTGTACCAAAATTCCACAGGGAGGAACAGGTAGAGGGGAACACCCAAAGCAAAGGGCTCCCTATGTATTCAACCCTCCATACATGAACTAAAAGTACTGCATTGGAAATAAAATTTCATGAAGTTAAACGGGCTGACACCACACATTGCTGCCACAAAGCCATTCCTTCACACCTGAATATCAGTTTCCCTCAGTTACTTTCATCTGACCTCCAGAACAGGTGTTGGAACATCTGGAATTTTTACATCAACTGCAACCCAGAGAAGTTAGTGAAAATTATGACCCATGATATAACAGGGAGCCACAATGGATTCTCAGCATCAATAAGGGTTGCAGCTCTGAACCAACCTGCAATTCTGTCAGTAGGTTCAGGACAGCCATTTGGAGATGCTGCTGAGCTCCAAGAGATGAGCAAGCTTGAATTCAATGCAATTAGAGCTGGAATTTTCACTTCTGAAAGAAACTTCTCTGCCTCCTATGCTGCTGCAAAACTAAATACCAAGTAGTTCATTATGCTCTGGCAGCACAGACCATTTGTCAAGATAAAAAGAAAACATGGAAAATGCAGAAACATAAATGAAAACTCACCAGTATCTCTGTATGTACAAATATTAAAGAGGAATTATCTAAGCATCAGGTGCAAAAGAGATCATGGCTAAGTTCAGGATGTATCACAGACACAGTTTTGTGGGGTTTTTTTACTATCCTGATCATAATCTCCAAAAAAAAGAGGGAACTGGAAGAATCCTCCCCTTAGACCTGGGCAACACTGCAAAGACTAAACTCACACTTAATGTTTGGAAACACTGTTCAGCCAGGTTATTGCTGCCTCAAAAAGCTTTGCAGGAAGAGATCTTTAACTGTGCAAAATAAACCCCTGAAATCCCTCATCCAAATGAGAACACGTTAGAATTGTAGGGATTTTTCTTCCTCAGTCCTTAATCCCGTGATTATAGAACCAGGAAAAGATTTGTTCTTCCTGCTGAAGTTTATTACACATAAAGTCTCATTTAAAATTCTCAAGTACCCTGGCAATAATAGAGCTATTCCAAGAAATGACAGAGAATGTTTTTAGAGAGCAGCAGAGTTACAAAATGCAGACTAAGAAGAAATGCAACCATGATGAAATATGTTCAGCTGTATCCTTCGGGTATTACTTGTGTATACAGAGACAGAAATACCCAGATTTTGTACTGGGCCTCTTGACCCATTCCATAGAATTATTGCCAAAATCTTTAAGTGTTTTGGATCTGCTTAATGCAAATATTTTGGTTGTAATTATTGATGACTTCACTCTTTTTTCAGATCTTGGAGACATACTTTCCTTCAACTTCTTTAAAATTAAGAACTCTAATATCCATAAAAGACTACCTTTATTCAGACTGCAAATACTTTCAGGAACAAAAAAATAGTTCATAAAAATCATGGAGAAGTTTGTGGCTTTCTGGGGATTTTTTTTTTTTAGTGGCAATTTTTTGCTTTATCTTTTAACTACTAAAGTTGTATTTTACTTTGGTAAAGTTCCATTATCATAATTTTGCTACCAGTTCAACATTTATCTGTCAAATTTAATGCATTGCTACAAATTGCTTTACAGATAATCGATACCTAAAGCTTTCCTTGAACAAGATATTCAAAGTGCATTGCATCTAAATTACCTGCCTTGTAACTATGTCAACTTTGAAAATGTTAGGATCAAACTAATGAGTACCTGTAAGTGCACATTATTTATCTTCACACACAAAAAGAATAAATCTTGAACCACTGCTCATCTGAAAGTGGTTTCCAAAATTGCATCACAATCACTTAAGGGTGCTACTGAACTGCAGAGGAAGCTCAGCCCATTTAATGCACTAACCAATAAACTCTGCAGAGTTATTCCAGCACCCATCTGGATTAGCTTTTGATGCTTTCCTGAGAGAAAAATGTAATGTAATTTTCACTACCTATTGCTTAACTGCCTTTTAGATATTTACCTTTTATATATTCCCTGTAAAAACAAAGCCCTCAGATGCAATGCAAAAATAAAAACAATGCATCACCTGTGAGAATAGAAATCAATACCTTAACTAGATCTTTTCACACTTTCCACCAGGTTATTTTCATCCAATATGAGGTGCAAAAAATGCAGAAATTGCAACTTGTTCCTGAATTTATGCACTCACTGCCCTGACAATGATCATTTTAATTTCCTGTATTGTGTTCAGTACAGAGTGTTTGTGATCAGTGCTCATCACATTAATACAATATAAGGAATTTAAGATGATTTTTCTTTACCAAAATATTCAAGAAACTATATAGAGTAAATGAAAACATGGAATTTACTTTAAAGGCTTATGGAAGGAATGACAAGGTTCACTCATAGTCCACCCCCTTTTCACAGATCTTTACTATAATCTATCACAGGTCATCATCAAGCCTCACTAAACTTTAGAAATAGATAATTTTTCAAAGTCCCTGTCAATTCTTGCCTCCAGCAGCTAACTCTCACCACCACAGAGGGCCTTCCAGCTCAAGTTTGTTTTTCCCTTTGGAGCATTTTGATGAGCACAAAGTCCAGGAATAAATTCAGCATTTGATATGCTGCCAACAGCAGTTCTCTGCCTACATTTGCTATTTTTTCATCTCATGCCACAAACCTTAAGACTCAGTTCACTGTAGCTGACTCTCCATTTTGAATTTAGAAATCCCAAGGTTAGTCAGCACCCACCAAGGCAGAGCTGTGAGTTTTCAGTTGTTGTGCCCTGTTCTACAGCCTTGCTCAGTGTGAGCACACACACAAATCCCTGAATCTGAACCTCTGTGCCCTGCAGCTCCTCTGCACCTGCACAGACACCAGCACACCTCAGACACAAAGCCCTTCAGAGCTGTGTGCCACAAATTCAGATTTTACTGATCCACTTCTGCAACAGGACATTTCTAGGAATCAGGTGTAACTAATGTGCTGCAAGAGAGGCAAAGTCCTTTCATAGGACTCCAGATTTCCTGCCTCAGGTGAAGGGTAGGATTTGTACTGCTGTGTGCATCCTCTCTCTGGAGCTTCAGGCTGCTCTCAGAACAGTCACAACTCCACAGCACAAGCTGTTTGTCTGATCCTCCTTACCCCACTCAGCTTCTCCTTGAAGAGCTGCACGTGTTACCACAGCACAGATCTTCTACAGCCTCAGGAGTTCCTGTTCAGGGGACAGCTGGTCCAGAAAGATCCCAATTCTTAGGGCACAAATGCTGTTTAAACTGAAACAACCTGTCCTGATGGCAGCTGCACAACAGTCAGCTGCCTTCTCTCTTCTCACCTGGGAAAGGTGAGACCCAAGAAGCAGAGATGCCTCAAGGTGAATGAGCAGAAGAGCAACATGCAGGATGACAGATCAGTTCACAGTGATGCAAAAGTACAAATTCGAGGAACACACAGCAGGAGCTTTGCACATCACTTCCCTGGTCCAGCTCCCATGGAAAGAAAACCTATCATACAAGGAGAGACCCTCAGAACAGCACAATTCTGACAGTGCAGTAACAAAACAGCCACTGAAAGGCTCAGCTTAAGCACTAAATCTTGCCCCAAGGTAAAATTAATTGAATGTATTACTAAAGGCCACATCTTCTGTAATAGCAACCCTACCAAAACCAAATAATGACATTCTGATTGAGAACGTTTGTATTGCTTAAATATTGCCATAAGGTAACTGCTTTTGGAAAAAAAACAACCACCCAAACCCAGCCTGTTATGGTGATTTCTTTCAAAATACTCAATTCCATCTAGATTTGAATGGTTTGCAGTCATTATTCACACACATCTTTCAGCTGAGGATGTGATGTCCTCAGGTGTATTAACCTACCCCATAAGAAAAACTTGCCTGGAGAAGGAACCAGGTATTAGTAGACTTCAATAGCATTGAAATTGCAGAATAGGTGTTGGAAATTTCAAACTAAAACCAGCACTCTCTTGTGATTATTTTAGTCCACTTATTCTCCTGTCAAATTAAGACATTTCTCTATGACTCTTAAACTGCACCAACTAATCAGAGTTGAAAGAGTCCTGCCTCTGCTCCCCTGGTGTGCAGGGCTGTCCATACTGATTCTGGACCTGTCAATTCCCTGTCATGCTCCAGGATCTGGCCAAGGTCTGTCAGCCTGGCTTCAGGGACTTCCTGACCTGACAATTTTTACCTCCAATTTCAAATTTGAATTTCTTGTAGTCATAAACAAGTATTTGGCATAATAAAAGCATGGTTTCTGATAAGACTTAAATACCTCTGTGAAATCTCAAGCAATTGCTATTAACAATGCACAAACACATCAGAAAAGACTGGGAAATATTCCAGAAACACCCTCACTGGACTAGACAGAAAACATTCTCTAGCAGGATGAACGAGGTTCACACACTTATTGTAGAGAGGACAGACTTGTCAGAATATTTTGAGTTTCCTTTTGAAGCCAGTTGTTAAGTCACTAAGGTATCCAGCCTCACCCCCTAAAGAAGCTACTTCAAAACCAGTCACCAAAAGGAATGTTTAAAAAGGAACTGTGTTTGTGTTGTCTTCGGTTTTGTTATTAAAAAGAAATAAAGAGGGAAAACTTAGCTTATCTTTCACATGTCTTAGCCTTAAACTACTTCCAAAGTCAAAAATAACTATCTGAAATTGTAAACATCATATACTTAAGAGATAATGCAGAATTCTCATTTTGGGAAGAAACCCAAACAATAAAACCTCCTACAACAATGCTCATACTATTCTCATTTTTCTTGTTAACAAATAATAACTCTTGTGTTACTGAAAAAAAAATTCTTCATTAATGATGCTTTTGAAGAACACACAAGGTAAAACTGTGTTAAGTGGTCCTTAAAAATATCAGTCCCTTCTTGCATTGAAAAACACTCAGCATGCTTATCAAATTTCTGGGTGAATGATGACACTTAATGCAATCTAAGTATTTAACAGGATCACTGGTGTTCTTTATGGAGACATACTGCATATGGAATTACTTCTTACAGGAACTCTAAAAAAGGCTCCTAAAACTACACTTCAAAGTTGAAAAAGAATGAAATTTCATCTTCAAATTAAAACCAGTTGGATTATTATAGACTGGAAAATTCTGGCAAAATCCATACTACCATACATATATCATATTGCAGGATATGCATCAACTTTAAAGTTCCAATGTTTTAAGATTTAAGGAGATTCTAATTAATTACAAGGATAAATAGCTTGCTTTTTTTTTTTTTTTTTTTTTTTTAAAGTGTCTAGTAATACCTAAACAAGCAATAAGTGATGGATGTTCCCATCAAAAATGTTTATGCAGTAGCCTGGGCATGAGAAATTATCCCAGCAGATTGTAGAGGAAAGTGACAGCAAGAACTATTGCTTCAAGTGTGTGGCCTGTCATTCAGCTCCTACAAGTGACATGATAAATCAGTGTCTCCAAGTATTCCATCCAAGTAATGCTGCTCCAGTAACAAGAGAAGCTCCAGGAATTCCAGGCCCAAAATTCCAAAAGGTCCAGGCCAGAGATGGTGGAACAGTGGGGGCTGCAGGTGGGGACAGTGTCCCAAACATGACAGTTGAAGGGACACTGAAAACTTCATTTTCCTTGCTGATCACAGGCCTTTCTAAAGCTGTGATTGAGGCAGATCAAGCTCTTCTGAAAACTCCTTTGTGGCTACATATGATCTCTTGAGAAAAACTACACAGCTCACACAGCTGGGATGAGCAGGGGATGCAGCACTGCCCAGCAATGCAGATTTCAGACTCTGATCACAGCATGACCCCACATTTGCTGCCCTGGCACTGCAGGTTCTGTTCTAAGGTGAATTTTGGTTTGTGTCTGTGCCTGACTGGGGTCTGACACTGCCCCAACACGAGCCCCTGCTCTGTGCCTGTAACCTCTGCTTTGGAGCAAGGACTGAAATTGGTCTCTTCTGCAGCAGAATCTGAACTTTCTGCTAACAGAACACCTCCCTACCTACCCCTGGCACTCAGGGCTGACTGCTGGCTGCCACCAGCCCCCCACAGATGAGTCTGCCCCTGTCACTTGGCTCAAAGCATTTTGTTTCCATGCTCAGCTGGTGCAGCAGCCTGGGGGACAGGCTGCCCTCACCCCACGTCCCCTCTGGCACCTGCAGGAGGATTTATCAGCTGAGGAACCTGCATGAGCAGCCCTGCAGGATGGGTCCTGCTCTCTGCTCACTGGGGAGCACAAGTTCCCTCATTTTTGCTGGGGAATAAGACCCTACACAGGGAATGGGGAAACATGAATTGATAAGAGATGGTCACAAATTCAGACACTGTAGATAGCATGAGGTATTTGTAGCTCCTTCAAGCACCTCTGCTCTCCTTACTCCACATATTTTGGTCAATGACCCAGAATAATCCAACACAGACAGCTGAGCATCTCCTGCACCAAATGTTTACTGTGTGTGCAATTGATTAAGTTTTCTTTTTAACTGTTTCAGCATTTACATTTCAATATAACTGGCCAGTATAGTCTTGCTTCCATAACCAGGGAATAACTCTAAGATAGCTCAGGAGCTTGTCAGCTTCAGCAGTCAGGGAAAGTAGCAAAGTTCTCAGATCATTACATTCCTCTAATTACTGATGGATGTGTTACTGGTACATCTTGGGTAAAGAGAATGAAGAAAAAAAAGAAGTCATTTGTTTCTTTCAAGCTCCCTTTCCTTTCTGAGGAATGCCCAGAAGAGCCAGCTGGCACTCACAAACTCTCACTACTTATTACAAGACAAATGTTTACTTCCTTTATGAAGTGCTAAAGTAGCACATCACTGACAGTTTAATACCAGGACCAAAAGCAATTTCCTGCAGAAATCAAAAAAGCAACCTTGATTAAAAACAATCAAGAACCAATTTTGAGACACTGAGTTATCAGCTGAAACCAGAAAGACTAAAAATTGAGCTCAAATTTATTTCTTTTCTATGGTAGCATCCTCAATTTCAGTGAACAGGAAAATAAAGTTTCTGTTAATTAACTGCTGGAGAGTTTAACTAGAGCACTGCTGCTAAATAGCACTCAGTGCTGATTCAGAGGTCAGGGTGGTGGGGTTTTTCTAACATTATGCTGTGAACAATCAATCATTTCACATTCTAATAGATGTAGGACTTCCTTGTGTTTCTCAAGTCATGAATACTCATCACCTCATGCTGCAAAGCTTTCTGTTGCCCTATTTACTGTAATTGTGAGCCTAATTTTGAGAACACTTTTATCCAGTTTTGAGCTCATAAGCTGCTACACCAAGCCTGCTACAGGAAACTTGTGTTCCATGGGGATGGGAAAAAAAAACCCAACACAGAAACAAAGCCCAAACAAAATCCATCCAACCAAGAAAGGACAATCTTTTTCAGTGTGAGATGAGCAAGAACAGAGTTCTACCAAGGTATACCCAGCTTATCTGTGGTCTCTCAGAACTGATGCACACACACTTACAGTCCATTTTTCCCAACTCTGTACCAGAAATAGAAGAAGCTTAGATCCAAAGGTAGCTGTAAAACAGCACAGTTTGAAAATTTATTATCTTTGAAAACACATAAAATCAAAGTCAGTAGAGAAGAAAGCACCCCAAAATATTCAACCCTGAAAGTATTCACACTCACTATTTCTTCTGTGTTTTTTTTGACAGTTTAACAGTTTCTGAGAAACTTTGATCCCTTGCCAATTGCTTCCTCTCCCCTGATCCATGGCAGCTTGCTGCAACCATTTCCTTGGTCTTCCAACACCTCCCCTTTTCCTAACTTCCTTTACCTTTTTAGTTTGAGGCTCACTTTCAGATATGGACACCCTATAAATACATATTTATGCTTCTGTTCTTGCTCTATAGCAAAAGTATTTAGCCATCTTTTTTGCAGTAACTCCATTCTTTGATACATTTCACAAGCTGAAGTGTGCTAATACATGAAACAAAGGAACCTAAAAAATATTATTCCTTGCATTTAATTATTACCAATAACACTGTAACTAAAATTCTTGAATTTCTATAAATTGGTAGAAGCAAAATAAAGTAACAGATTCAGGGGGCTTGGTTGATCAGGATTTTAAATAAAAGACTGAATGGATGCCCAGGTAGCTCAAGACAGCAAGGGCTGCATTAAATTTTTTTTTTCCTCAGGTGATCTTAACCCAGAAATACTTTTTTTCTACTCAGAGACTCCTGAGAATCAGGAATTCAGAGGTGACAGGATTATTTTTATGTTTACACTTCAAGCCTATTTTAGATAATTACAATGTTAGAGGAATAATCCAGCAGGGAGAGTTGAAAGCTTCAAAACAATTTTTCTTTGAATGGCCATTTATCTATGTAGACTAAATTACAGCTACTTCACAGAAATGTGGCCAAGGCTGGCAGCTGTGTCACTACCAAAAGCAGACAGGAACAAAGGGTTGGCAGCAAAACTAAGGGGCAGTGGCTGACACAGTGTGAGCATGGCAAACACAGCCCTGGGGGGATAACAGGCAGAAAACATCTCAGTCTGAACTGAAAACCTTGCCCAAACATAAGGAAACCTCCACTCTTCCAAAAGAGATTTCAGCAGGATCACAAGTACAAGCACAATATGCTCAGAATTTGGGGGGAAGAGAAGAAAACTCACCTAAATCCTCAAACAGAAAAAAAAAAAAAAAAAAGGGAAAAAAAAAATGGAGGAGTAATTGGGTACAGAGTAACTTGCTAAGCAACTAGCATGTAAATAGGTGAACTTTGCTTACACCTGAGGGTGTGGGCTAATCAGCAACCAATAAATTGATTTCTAAGCACTTCTTCCTGTGGCCTCAGGACACAAACTAACCCAGGCTGAAAATAATTTTAAAGATCTAATTAACTCATTAGCTTGAAGTAAAAAAAAAAAACAGTCTCTTCCTCATCACAAACAGCTGTACAAGCCACAACAAAGCAAATGTGGATGTTTTTCAGAATTCCAGAAATCCTGTCAGAGGGAAAAGCTGTCAGGGAACCAGCCTGCTAAACTCAGATTTAGTGTCACACTCAGAAGCCAGTGTCACACTCAATGGTGACCATTCACCCCTCGGGGATGGCAGCTAAATTACAGAATACTGGGAAACACCTACTCCACATCCTTTAGTGAGAATATGTGGAACAGAGCTTCAAAAACACAAAAAGTCTGCAAAGTGCAAGAAATTAGTTTTCTTGCAATAACATTTCATTCAGAGAGAGCATTTTTAGAGATGAAGAAATTCTAAGATAGGGGAGAAGCTACTAAGATTCAGTCTGACATCACAGTCTGCAAACTATCAAGGCAGAAAATATCCTTGAGAAACTCACCTTGGATAGGAATTCCCATGGATTCTTCATAAAACTTAAAGGCTTTGCCGTTCTGCAATTAAGCCAACAGCCCCTGACACTCACCTGGGTACCTCTTGCTCCATTAACACACTATCTTTCTTTTGGAACTCCACATAGCTCCAATATTATTCAAGGCAGTAATTATTTGTTATTTTCATCCAACCAATTATATGTAATCAAACATACTTCATAAGCATGCTGCTGACAATATCTGGAATTAATGAAAAGAACAATGCTAACATTCAAAACTAACCAGATAGTCTGGATGAATATTGTGGTAATTAGGAAATGATGAGTCCAGATTCATGCAAGCCATTAATCAGGCATTCTGACAAAATAAGAGAACAAGAGTAAGGGGCAACAGTGGATAACAAACCCTGAGATAAGAATCTTGAGAGAACAGTGAGGGAACCAGCTAATTGCTGGAACAGTCACCCACCCAAACCTGAATGTAGCCCAGTCAAGCTCAAGAGAAAAATGAGAACCACTCCAAAGAGGGCAGGAGAACAAGCCCCAAAATATGACTTAGATAAGACCACTGAGTGGGAGTGCAGCCTAAGGGGAGGCAAAGCTGAGTACACAAAGAGGTAACAAAGATAAACATACAAGTGCTTATTCCAAGAGAGATCAGAGGAGTTCCTTCTTTGCCTGGTGGATAATCAGCTCTGGACCTGGAGTTCCCTTCTGCCACCACAGTGACAAATTCTCAACTAATGTTAAGAAACATTAGTCTAATAGGGGTAGAAAAATACCATTTCCAGTAGTTGTTTATCACTAGGGAACAGCATTTAGGCACAGAGTTAACACCTCTGAAAGGGTTTAGGAATAGAAAATCAGAAAAAGGCACAGTGTCATTTTATTACTATAATTATTAGTTTTGAGAACATGACAACATCCTAACTTGTAGCTATTATATACATACACACACACACACACACACATATCTACAACCTTCAGGGGTCTGGTTTGGAGTTTGCTTGGGATTTTTGCTTTGGGTAGTTGGTTTTTTATCCATACAGCATAAGGGCAAATGCATTTAATTTAGCTTTTTTCCTAAATTATTTCAGTTTCAAAGTTGAAGACCACAAGCTTCAAGATTTTACAGTTATACCACTATGAATTCAGTAGAAATAAACTCTTAATCATTTTTATTTCAACCCTTTATTTAAAATACTGATCTGCCTCTCAGTAACACATTTTTATTTATTATTAATGTGGTAATAACAATATTTCATTCTTTTTCTGTCTGTATTCAACATATACTATCAAAGAAAAAATGATAAAAATGGGCCAGTATTTGAAGTGGCCATATATTTTTATCCATTTTTTTTTTGTGTGTGTTTGCATTTAAAGGTCAGAAAGTCCTACCTAAACTTTGAGAGACAGGAGGTGGAAGCAGACCTCCCAAGTGGAACTGTACACTTCCAGCCCACAGAAAAAGTGGAATAGAACTTGGATAAAATAAAGTCCAAAGCCACAGCTGCCCCATGTAGGTTTTACCTATGTGTTATACAAACCAATTTTGTGTTTTCCTGGCCCAGCTTCAAAGTTATTTTTCATCTTTGGAGGATAACAAAGCCTTAGACAAGTAGTTGGTTCTTCTTGGGGTATTGTTAAACACTGGAATTATGGTAGTTAAAAACATATCTGTTGTCCCTTAAGCAGAGCCTGGTTTTGCCATCAGAAATGTTGAGTTTTGGTATTCTTTAGGAATGTTTTACATTGCCATGTTCTTCTCAAAGTGTCCCAGTGACCACTGACATCTGTTATGATCTGAAGTTTGACATGGAATTGTGGCTTTCTGTTTGCTTGAAGCTTTAAGACTCAGAACTTGAGGGAATATTGCCACAAAGCTTTGTCACTGCCCAGAGCCAACATCTCTCCAAAACAAGAGAGTAAAACCTTTGGGTAATAAACACAATGACACTGATGCATTTTTTAACAACCTAAACACTTCATTTAGCACTCAGTTGGGCCTGACAATGAAATTACCAGCTACTTACTCACAAAAATCCCAAAATGAGGGCTTTTGTTGATCCTCTGAAACTTCTTCTGAACTTTATAATCCATTCACTACACTAACTTGCCAAATGGCAATAATCTTCCTGGTTGAGTATTTCTATCTCAGCTGGAACGAGACCCTGCCTATCATGCATCAGGAGACACACAAACCACAGCTATCCTGACATGGCAGAATAAAACAATGAACTCCAGCCTTCAAAAGGGGGGAAAAAAGCTGCAAAGTGATCCATATCAGAGAAAACCTCAAAAAACCCCTGCCAATCTCTATAAAAATCACTTCAGTGCTTCCATTGTCTTTAGAGCTTACATATTTAATATGAAGAATATATAACACCACCAGAATCATCACATTTAATAAGCATCTATTAAAATTAAACTTGAAATTAATAATAACATCATGAAGTATTGCAAATTAGTTGTTATTTCTCACATAGGGGGTGGTACAAGGAAACCAAGAAGCTTTCTTCCTGTCCCTGTAACTTTGCACACAGAGCAGTTAGAGCTGAGGATGGCCTCAAAGAAACCTTAACCTCCATCCAGCTGCATATTCTGAGCTTCCAATTTCCATGGCAGCATTGTTATATATGAAATAAAGCAGTGAGAGACATTAAACCTCTGCACAAGATGCTCCAAACTGCATCTGAAGCCACCTTCAAGATTGGCAGCACCTCCTGTGCAGCTCAGGGGGGATCAGTGTTTGGCAGAGTCCTGCCTCACAGAATGCTTGCAAAGTGAAGTTTTTCTCCTTCGTTTTTCCTTTCCCAAATACAAACCTCATTTTGCACCTTCCAGCCAATGAAAGCTCTTCAGTTGCAAGATTTTCACTCATTTAAACCTTCAGTGCTTTCCATATGCCAGGCCTATGTTAAATTAAATTTGATCAAGTGCTGCCTTAACTGTTTCACACTGACCTCAGTTGAGCCACAGAAATTGGCCATAGATCAGGGTCTTCCAATCATCACAACTATGTCTCAAAGCATTTTTGCTTTCTATTTATCTCAAATGGATTATAAAATTGAATGGTACAAGCACACATGCACTGAACTATTTGACTTCAGGACAATTTAAAAGAGAGATGAAAATTAGATAATAATGCTTTTGCTGTGGCCCAATGTAAGATTAAATGGTTTGTCACTTTCTACTTCAATAAAGTTAATGATTTCAAATAATGCTACTAACATCAATAGTCAGTGGAGTAGTAAATTGGCTTTTCAAAATATTGCTCACATATTTACAAAAACCATCAAGGCTCATAATTCTCCCTGTTCCCTGTTTGCTGTTACATTCTATCCATTAAGTCACTGAGACATCCATTCCACAGCAAGGCAGAGTTGATGTCATTCACATGCAGCAATTTTTCTAAAGTAAGTTTGGTACCTGCACAGCCAGTGTGTCAGCTCTCAAAAAAAAGAGAATTACACCACACCACAGAGGAGTTGTCAGACACGGATTCTTTTGAAAGCTACCAAGGGTTTAACTTCCTAGATGGGAAAGTTTACTTAACTTTATAGTACAGAAAGATTAACTCCCTCTGGACACCTTTATACCTTTGATGATCTATTTGAAGGTTTAATCCTTGGAGCTGTTCCCTGTAGCAGCCACAGCTCCACCTGGCAATCACCAGCATTGCTGGTTCCATCTGCACCTGAAAAATCACAATTCCTGACCCCCCAAAATAAACATTCCAGACTGTAGTTGACCTCCAAGTTATCTCAAAGTAATTTCCTAACCGACCTACCTTCTCTGTTTGACAGCCTACACATCTCTGTATTTATTGGCAATATTATATCCTGAAGGGTGAAGGAAAGATGAACTCCAAACTCAGCATCCACACCCACTGAGCCTTTAACTTCATTTGTAACAGTACTGATGCCAATTTCAATTGCTTAAAACATTTGTTCTTATGCTCTGAGATGGACAAATTTGATTTAAATATATAAAAATCAGCAAAGTGAAAGTGTCTTTGGTAATGCTAAATCTGCAAAGTCACAGTTGTGAGGAACCATAGCACACACAGAGTTCAGTGAAATCTAGGATCTTCCCAAGTTCCATCAGTCCAAGTGTTTTGGTGTTTCACATGCCCCATGTTCTGGCCAGGTGAGAAAGAATGTACCTGGTTCCCTCTGATACACTTTCCCAGAAACAACCAAAGAGAAAGTTCAGCTCTCCATGCCACTGCCCAGCTCCTGGTAGTTGTTCAGTTCTCTGCTGGCAGTTGTGTTTGTTTTAGAATCTGCTAAAGTTCATTTTTCAAGTTTTGCTGGGAAGTCTACCTACTTCTCTCATACTGTATTTTTCTTTCTGACATTTTTGTTATTTTATTAACTGCTATGCATTAAAGTGACAGACTGCAAGAAAACAAATGGACACTAAGATGAAGCACAGCCAAAATTCTGGAACGCTGGCGAGACTGTTGAAGGTGATGAAGGAAGAGAGAATTGCAAATGACTCTTCTGCAGAGGAGCATAGCCAGAGATCAGTGCTGGAATCCAAGGACACTGCCCAGAGCCATCAGCAGCACACTCCTTGGAGGATCATTTGATCAGATCCTTCCATGCAATGGGAGTTGCCAGCACTGCAATCATCACTAGAGTGCATGTGGCAGACAGCTCCTAAATGCTTTCTTCAAATTGACCTGGGTATATTTTGGTCTGAGTGAGAAAATTTCAGAAAAAAAAAAATCATATACTATATATTAAAATTATCTTTTATATTTTACCCAACTGCTTGAACTCTGAAGCTGTTGGGATTCAGTTTCTTGTTTCTTTCAATATAAAAATTAATTTTAATAACAGTTCATAAATTACATTGTTAGTTACAGAGGAGAATGTCCTGTGATTGCATTTTTAAGCTCCAGATCACACCAACTGAACCTTAAAAGCTTCTGTATCAACACCACTTTTCACAGAAATAAAATCTATGGGGTTTTTTTAAACATGAAGACATTGCAAGAAATAAACAAAGTTCCTCTGTTCAACATTGTGTAGAAGCCTAAAAGCAGAGGGGGCAGATGGAGCTGGTGTCCAGGCTGGGAGGGGGATCAGGGCAGGGACCAGGGAAGTTCTGAAAATGCTCATCTGTGTCTCCTGTCCCTCCCATAATGATGTGTCAGTTATGTGGATACAATGGAAGCAGTCAATAAAGCTCCATTTTATCTGCAGACAGCATCAGAAATGCCCTGCACTATCATTCTGCACATTGATTTCTGTGCAAACAAAAAAGGTGCATCTGCATTGCAATGCAAGGTTCTGCACCTCAACCATGGCACACCTGGGGACATGAGGACGTTTAGGAGTACTGAGAGCATGGGATAATTCATGTAAATGCTCTGATTTTTCTGAGCAAATGAGTCAAGTTTCTCAGCATCAGCTGCAATATTCAGCTACTGTAAACAGCAGGAAAGACTGATAAAGTGCTCAGAATTGACAGAACTGGGGCCAAATGGATGCATTTCTATTTTCTGAGTTAATGGGCATTTATTTCATCCTGGTCACTCCAGGAACCACTGAAGGAATTTCTGACTTTTGAGAATAAGGCTTCATGTCAACTTTTCAGCATTAAATTATTACAAGAAAATAATCTATTTAGCTCAGAATTAACTGCAAAAAGCATTGTTATCCAGTAATGTTATGAAATATAATGTCCCCAAGACTTGCTATGAATTATTTATGGGCCCTTTTACTAAGGGGGGGAGAAGGGGAAGATATTAAAGTCAGTAAGTTCCATGGAGTTACAAACAGCTATGTTTTTTTCCTGTCCATTTGATCTGACCTCTCCAGAACTTCCTCAGCCCATGCTCAAATTCCAGCAGTTAAAAGCTCCATCTTGATTTCTTGTTAGAGTTTTACTGTGGCATTAAAACCTTCCTCTCCTGCAGCATTCCCAACCAACAAGCTATAAATGACCATGAGGATTTTAGCAATTTATTTCCATACTTGCAGCTCTTAGAAACTGGAAAAACCTTGGATAAGTAACTCGGGGGGGTTAAAGGGATTAAAGGAGGACCCTGTGTCACAATCCATTCTCAGGGTCACACCTTGTTTATGTGCATTCCCATATTATTCCCTTTGACTTTACAGCTGAAAGGATGTGTCCTCCTCCCCCAAAGGCTGTGACTCAAAAAAGCCACTCAAAATACACTTGACAACAAAACATATTGTCATTCCAGCTCCTTGAAAGCTGCACACAGCCTCTGCAACTGATAAATCAAAGACAAAGAATAACCACTGCTATCATTCTATTTATCTAAAAGGAAATCAATTTATTGTGGAAAGCGATAAGCATTGATAATAACTGAAAAATAAACAAACTCTTCCTGGAGAACACACCATTTTTGCATTACTGAATTACTTTTTTTTTTGCACCACTGGCTTTCATCAGCTCATGCTGTTATCTGCAGCATCTATCCCAGGGTAACTGATGTTTGCAGGAAAAAAAAAAGTCTCTATCAGTACTTGCACAGAGATTCAATACATACAAAATTTATCTTGGTAATAGCACAGAAGAGAAAAGGAGAACATTTTGCTCAGTCAATATCTTGTACAATAATTTGATAGCAAGGGCCAAGCCCAAGCTTATTGTGCATCCAAACAAGAGAGGCAATAAAAATAAGGACACTGGAGCCAAGGACTGGTTCCTAACACTTCAGCAAATGAATTCTCAACATTAATATTCTCGCAGTGCTGCTGTTGATGGATCCACACAAGAGATGACATTTTGCTATCTGCAAAGCTAACTGAAGTGATAGCTGTTGTATATTTTGCAGGGACTAGGACCTCATAAGAAACAACTGTAAATAATACTTGAAAAATCCATTACATTTGTGCAGTTCTCTGACTCTGCATCAGAGCTGGTCAACTTGCCATCCTATGTTAATGGCTAAAGAAGGGCCAATGGAAATGCAGAGGCACACAATGGGATTCTTAGGGCTGTCCTGGGCAGGAGTTGGATTTTAATGTTCCCAGTAGGTCCCTTCCAACTGAGGATATTCTGTAATTATACCATTAGTTTAAGTGATAAAATATTTTCCTACTGTCATGTGTACTTTCCTCAGCTGTAGAACAGCAGCCACAAAGACTGCAGAGACCAAAATGTCTTCAGCCCATCGTGTCTATCTTGTATTTTTATATTGGTGCAAAGTGACAGAAGCAGCAGAAAAGGGCATTAGAAGAGATGACAGTTTATTTTCCCTGTGAGAGTAAGTAATTTTCACTGCTCCTTTCCCACACATCATGCAATGCTTACCCCATTTCCACCACTAAAAGGATTTTTTACCTTTTTTTTTGTCAGGTTTAGGTAGGACAGACTTCTCAAAGCACATTTTAACACTTTGAGGTATGTACAGACTTGCTATGTATTTGATCTATTTCATGCTTAATAGAGGTTAAAAAGGTGGGGATTTAAGAAAAAACAATCTCATGCTAAGATCAGTCAACAACCAATTCTCATGTAAAAAGCAGCTACCAGAGCCAGTGTGGTGATTTCAATCATCCAGCTACTCTGGCTGTGATATCATCTGTCTAGGTTTTCTTATGCTTAATACTTTTGAAAAGAACATGCCTTCTAAGCAATTATTCTTGTTTAAAGATACCTATCAAACTTAAAGTAGAAGCTGCATAACTCTCTTTCCATAGTTAAGCACGACCTTTATGGATGGAAGAATACAGCTCAGCTTCAAAACCTTGCAATAGAGCAGCTTTAAAAACAAACTAAATTAAGGATAACCTCTATGTTATAATTAATTTGGTGACAGTAGCAATTCAAATTGAGTCTTCCATATCAAAACCTGATACCACTCTCTACCACTATTAGTTTCAACAGAAACTGATAATTCCCAGCAAATGAATAAGTCAACAGCCAGCACAGGGGAGAATTCAGTTCTGGGAATATCCATTCAACCACAGCAGGTAAACGTGCCCAGTCAGTTGTTGGCCATTTTTAAGTCAACTGCCATAAAAGCCCACTCCAGCCATGAGTCACACACAGATTAAAGCAAAAGAAAACAGGTGGATTATCAATTCTCTCATTATCATCAGTGGATTAGTCTTTGGACTGCTATCTGTTACCAGAGTCTCATAGCACAACCCAGCCTGTTACATCTTGCAGTAGAGCTGACTAATCGTGCTCCTACTCAAGGAGAGTCAGTTACAGGAGTGGTAAATCAAATACATTTCTGTTTGCTTTTCATTAGTTTTCAGAGATTTGCATTAATTAAGTTACTGATTATCAGAATGAACAAGACTCCTAAGGCTAAGTTTTACATGAGTCATCTCACTTTCAACTCAGTGAGCCAAAACCTGCAGTGCCTACATATTGTTCCAGCTAGGAGGATAATGGAATCTGGCACCTGATGCCACCCTTCCCTTTATAGTTACATCACACTATTGTATTTCCCTCAACACAGCAGAAATCAAAAAGGGCAATCTTTGTTTATAGTTCCAAATCACTTCTCCTAAAGTCTTAAACCAGAGAGCTTGTTTAGTTTTGGCAGTGAGAAGTGGTGGGAGGGTGGGATGGAATGTCACACTGAAAAGCTTTGCTCAAGGTACAGCCACAAGTTGCTTGATCCATCCTTGGGGCCCTTTTCTGCTGTGGTTCTTCCTGTTGATCTCACAACTCTTCTGTGGGTACAATACCTCCCAGAAGGCAAGGCTCCCTCCCTCACATTCCTTCAGGGCTCTACTCTTGGAGTTAGGTGTCCTAACTGAGCATTTGAGTTCAGTTTACTTTCAGGACCCTAACAGCAAATATATAAATAAGTATAAAACACAGCAGGATCACAGTTTCCCTCTCATGCAGGAAAAAACAGCTCATTTATGTGGTTTTTGTTGGGTTTTTTTTTTTGGTACATACACAGGACTTTTTGCAAAGATGAAAATTCCTGGTGCTGTAATTCCTAGCATTCTGTACAGACACTATGGAAAGCAAGACAATTTCAAAAGTTTTTCCCAGGTAAGTTGTGGCTTTCAAAGAAGTAACACAAGAAGCCCTGCACCTAAATTAGTCAAACAACCTCTTCTTCCTAAACCTGTAACTCCCCAAGAAGCAAAACAGGTGAGAACATCTCAGACAGTCCTCTCAAGAGCATGAACAAGTGGTGGCTTAAATGCTATCTTCATAACATATGTAGGATAAAAGGCAAAACTCTCCTCCCCTCAACTCCACGGGCCCCAATGGAAACTTATCAATTCTGCAAATCCCTCCAACATCACCCAACAAGGTGAAAAAACCCTACTAGAGACCTACAGTCAGTAAAAAATGAACTGCAAGGGTCTCATGGGTGATGGAGCAGTCATGTGCTACTTACCAGCCTCCAAAGAGGCTCACATGCTGCAGCCACATTTGTTGGAATACAAGCTAAAGAACTGTCCAAAGCATTTGAGAACTTTAAATGAACCCTCTGCATAGGATTTCTTTAATTTCAGCAAGCTAAATCCACATCAATCATGTTACATTATTGCACAAGGAATGTACAGAGAGGAGCCAGGCTCCTGGGATATTTTGGTCTTCATATTTGCAATTAGCACTCTCAGATTCAATTCTCTTACAAACACTCAGTGTTCAAAACTGGAAAAGTTGTTGCCATTTGAACTCCAGATCCTATAGAACACAATGGGGTAAGTTCCAGGATATTCATTTGACAAACTAAGGTTGCAACATCCCTCTGGCACCAAGTGACAGCATTACAACCTTCTGGAGAGAAGAGAGACCATCATGGTAAAATGGCTTATCTTTTTGATGTGCTTTACAACATTCTTGTGATAACCCTTAAATCTGCAGCACTTAAACTAGGGCTTATTTCTGTGGTTTTCACATTGTTTATATTAACAGGGATCGCATTACTAAGCCCTTCAAAGACTAAAATTGGGATGTCAATTCATTTGCAGCTCAAAGCACAGACTTAGGAGTTCACCTGCCCTGACACCCCAAAACTCAGTGCCTTATAACCTGAGGTGAGTGATGGTGAAGTGTCACCACTTTCTGCTATAGACTGTGCCAGAACAGGGCTGCAGGGCTCTGAAGAGAATTCTCCCTGCACTGGAAAGTTGTGAAGCATAAATCAGACAATCCCATTCAGCCTGGCCTGCTGCCCATGGGGAGGGGATCTGCTCACTGCTCACCTCCTGCTCACCATTTCTCCAGGCACCTTCATTAGCCTGGAGATCCTCACATGGCCCCAGACCTTCTCTTTTCTAGAAGAAATTTCATGTGACCCAACACTCCTAACAAGATACACCTCAGTCTCTGGAAGCCACACAAAGTGCACAAAGCCTGATTTGCAAGCAAATTATTGTGATACAAAATAACAAACCAAAACCTCTTTCCTCCAAGTATTCCACAAAGCAAAATGCTGTCTTATGGCTGGACAAAAGACAGGAAAATTATAATCACAGCCCAGATGAGAACCTTGAATTTTCCCCAATATGTGAGCAACTCATGTAATAAAGCCTTTCAAGAATGCAAACTGGGAAGAGAAACAATCACCTCATCACTTCAATTTCATATCTTCTGTTTTATTTTAAGGCTTACTAGTAAGGGCTTTCATGTATCTGGGGAACTTCATTTTGTTTAACTTTCCAGTCTTAATGTTTGTTTAATAGATACTATTTGTAAACTTATGGTGTTTCTATATCCAAACTCTATTTGTGTTTGTTTCTCCAGCATTTTTGCTCTCTCCTGTGTTTATTTCTCTACTGACACACCAAGGGAAGGCTTACTTTTGGCACACACGCTTGCCAAAACAAATTGTTTTATATACTATTTCCTTTCATCAGAACTTCAACACATTAACAACTTAGGATATTGCATATAAGTCTACATCAGGATTAAAAAAAAATGATGGGAGGAAGAACAGGACACATGCTGAGGCAAGAAAGATTAAAGGAAAACATTTCTCTGAATTAAAGCCCTCTTAGCAGAGCAGTTGAAACTACGCCCTAAGTTTTGTTTTGTCATTATACAAGTTCAGCCCTTGATGAAATCATGTTTATAAGTAATTTGGGATCAATCTTCCTTTCCTGGAAACAATCAACAAGAAGTTAAACTCAGATCACTTTCTCTTTTTGATGGGAGGGTGAGGCAGTAAGGGGGAAGCTGAGTAAAAATAAAAGTACATAGAAGAGTAGAACTAAGTTAATTAGCTATTAACAGCCCAAATTTGCCTATGAAATGGGAAATACAGTTTATGGCAGTTGAAGGTATATTAGATAGTTTTGTTCCAAGTCAAAACCCTCCTCAGAGCCAGTTTAACATGTACATTAATTTCTGTGATTTTCCACATACAGATTTACAGATGTTGGCTAGAATAAAGAAAATAAGCAGAGTAATTCACACTCATAATTGAGACCTAATATAGTACATTAAGTAATCTCTACTATCCCATTTTGACTGCACTTGGCAAAACCAGCTTTGATAAAGGGTAACTATCAAGCACATTTTCTCGTGAATCCTGATCTTAGATATTCCGTGATTTGTTCAAAATTCTGTTCATAGTCAGTCCTGTAAAGATGAAAAACTGTGTCACCTAGATTAATTTGAAAGATGTATTTCTTCATTAGCAATGCCATGTCAAATAAGCTGTGACAGCACTGATTTATCATGGGACTCGGAATATTACCATACATTCAATAAGGCAGAAAGTGCCCTCAAAGTTCCTTGCCTCCATCTCCAGTAATTCCAAAGGCATTCACTGGGCACTGTGAGCCAGGTCATGTCAAACAGCTACAGAGAATTGGGAATTGTGTGTGACAAGTGCACTGAGCAGCACAAGTACCTTGTACATTACTGACACTTTTAAAAACATGAATTCTTATTTCACCAGTCTACCCTTGGAGAAGTCACAGCACATCAGTCACATCACAGCTGTGATTACACCTGTGTGTGCCCAAGACATGCAGCACATCTTTCACATCTTTCCTTGCCACAGAGGCAAACTTTCCATGGCAGCACAAAGGAAGGGGACCAGGACAGCAAGGGCATGACACATTGCCAGCAAAGCTGGCATTTAGGCTGCTGAAATACAACTGAAGGGCTTGTTTTCCTTTTGCTAAGCAATAAGTGTATGGATCATCACTTTCAGGTGAGTTAGTGGTGATGGGAGCTCTGTTTCTCCCCTTCACATTTCCATTAGAACCTCTCAGGTGAAACTTGAGCAATGTCAAAGTTGTTTCAGGGACTTGGTACTGGACTCTAATGAAAGAAAACCAAACAACAAAACCAAGCAAGTGTCACATCAGTGAAACCTTGAAAGCAAAGAAATACTCATGTAAAGTCAGAGGAGTCAGAGATAAAAGTACATCACGTTGGGAAGGGTGGTAGGTTAGATATGATCAAGATTTCGGATTTTATACTCACTGTTTAAAATATACAGATATTGAACAGGTGAAAAGTGGCTCACAGGGTTCAATAGTTGCAAAAGAACTGCAGGTTATCTACTGTATAGCTTGGAGCAGGGGAGCTGGGGAAAAGTCTTTGAGAGGTTATGTTGTTGTTGAATTTTTGTTAAACAATCTGTAAAGCTGATGATTGCAGAACCTTCCAGACCTAAAGCTGCTGTAGCACATAATTATTTTCTCACCCAGTTATCTATTTTTAAAATAATTGCTCTATTTGCACAAATCCACTCCTAAAACATGGAATACAAACCAGAAATCCTGCTGTGAACAAACATGATTAAAACCCACTGATTTTCACGTTTTGGTTTGGGGTTTTTTCAGGTTATTGCACAGTGGTACATGCAATGTTTTTAACACTATGTGTTATATAGCCAGTTTGGAGCAGAAATTGAAGAACTCACGATAAATTTTTAGTACAGCTCTAAAGCAAAGAACTTGTGATGTTAATACAACTCATGCTATCCTTTTATATTATTTTTTTTGATCCTTATTTTTCTCAAGCTTACTATGTGTCTCATCTAGCTCTCCAGGCTCTATACTCCTCCTTAAAACCTTTTTTTTATGTCACTGCCCTGCCCATAGCATTCATTTTGTGCATGGTCAAGGCTTCAGTCTCACATAACAGCCAGTACCTGCCAACCCTGATGAAAAGATCATTCCACAGACACACAAAGGCAAACGGCTTTGGACCCCCCACTAACATTAAAGAAAACTGAAGGAAGGAAAATTCAGGAGTTGGCAGACCTAATTACATTTTCATAAGATGGATAAGATCTTAAAAATTCATAAGCATTGGAACACTTCTGTATTATGTGTTTGAGACCTCAGTCACACTTGGTATGATTAAAGAGTTCTGTGAAGAAAACAAAAACAACCAAAAAAAAGAGACAAAACCCACTCAGCCCCCTAAAGGAGCAGAAGACATCTGCCAGTCAGGGCATCTGGCATGGAAAAAACCATTTTCATCTTGCCAGGATTTTGATTAAGCAAGATAAAGCTTCAAAAGCACGAGTAGTGCTATCTATTGGGCCTTGTCTTAAAACAAAGCTTTAGATGCAACCCTGTTGTCTCCAGATTGGCTTTTGCCTGCTACACAATTGTTCCAGTCCCATGGGAGTCAATGACATTAAAAAATGATCAGAAAGCAAGGAGACACTCTGAAAAACACAACTTGAAAAGATGTTTAACATTTCTGGCAACAGTTACAGGTGCTCTAACTCTTTGATCTGGGGAGCTGGCAAATAAATCTTGTTAAATATGAGAGCAGCACAATACCTGAGTTACCAGTTACATAGTAAATGGCATTTTCCTCAAATTTCACACCCCAAAGAAAGGAGTCAGTTGTGAAATTTAGCACAGAAGCACAGAATGAGGGTCAAGCATAGTGATATTTGGTGGTGCACCACCACCAATTCCTTCAACAATAGGAATGCTTATCAAGAACCCCTTTAAAACGCAGACTTCTTTGCTATCCCACACAAATATCCCAGAGGAACAGGAGTAACACAGCTGTTGTGTTTCTTCCCATGTGTCTCCTCCAAGCTCTTCTCCATGACCACAACGCTTGCAGAGGAGCCAGCTACAGATAAAGCTGAACATTTTGACTTGGTTCAAACTGCTTGATCAGGTCTTACACCTTAATTTTGCTATGCCAGCTTTTCAGTAACTTAGCAAACTACTGAGCATTGCTTTCAGAACCTGGGAGAGGTGATTTTTGCTGGAGGATAGGACCATGACTTCACTGCTGGAAGAAAAGCTTTCATTGTTCAAGTTACTGGCACAATTTCATAGAGGTGAAGGCTGAAGATAAGCTCTCAGGAGAATTTTCATTCAGGCACACATCCATATCTTTAGCTGTCTTTGTCTTAGAAATTGCACTTTGTCTGTGATTCACTTTGCAGCTCTGGGAGCTTGGATTGCTCAAAAAGAATTCACCCCATTAAGGACTCACATTTTTGAAAGCTCCTATGTGAAAAGATTTCAACCCTTTAAGATCAATACCAGATCTGCATCAGACCCAAAATTACACTGGAAATAATGTGAACTGCCAAGAACACACAGCCAGTCCTCCTGGGTAAAAATCTGGATTGCTGTATCCTGAGAAAAAGTGCTTAATGACTCTAGAGTGCAGATTCACATGAACTGGTGAATCTAAGTGGTACAGGAACAACTATGCAGAATAATAGCTTATGGCATCATTGTGCCCTGTTTGGCTCTCTTGTATCAAGGACAGCCTGGGTAATGATCTTCTGATTTAAGTTTGCTCTAGTCCAGAAAATTAAGCTGGTCCTGAAGCAGACACTACAAAAAGCAGAGTCAGTGGAACAACAGTGTGAGAGTTTTACATCATCAGCTCCAAAGGACCAATGATTTTCTTTGAAACCTTAATCAGAAATTTCTGAGTTTTTTCTCAGGCATTTTAATTCACCACAAAAAAAAAAAAAA
>WEIU01016490.1:0-10945 GCA_013389925.1 Aegithalos caudatus
TATATTGAATCTAAGCTTTACAAATAGTCAAGTAATAGGAAAGGCTTTGTAATAAAACACAGGTAAAAATAAGCTTGCAAAAGTCAAAGGGAAAAGAAAACTCTAAAATGTTTATATAATCAGTTTTACTCCCCTGAATTGTTGATCTGTCTCTTCTTTCTGAAAATTTTCTCTTGTATATTCTAGAGTTGGTAAATCAGTATTTGAAAACGGCTGCAGAAAAAATTGGTCCTGAACCATTTAACAGGGAAAAACCTGCAATGCAAAATAAAGAGGATATGTTGTTGCAGACAGGCTAGGAATGAGAAGAGATGGGCATAATTTCCATGAAAATGGAGATTGAACAAGTTTGAGTGAGCAGGAGAAATCTGATGCTGGGGTGGGAGGTGGGGGAGCCCTGAGAGGTTGGAGGAACCTCAAAAGTCTTGGAAATGTATCATTATGGGGGGACTAGCAAAAACAATTGAGAAGATAGAGAGGATTTAGATGACCAGAAGGACAGAAATGAGGTCAAAAAGACATTTGAGGCTTTGGGAATAGGCATTTCAGTGCAATAAAAAAAGGAAATATCGAATTTATAAAAATAAACCACTTAGATGGAAATAACTGAGGCAGAAATCAGGCAGCAACAGGAGCTGAAGGCAGTGTGGGGGTGAGATTGACAAGAGGCTTTGTGGAGAGTGGCCATTGAGTAAAATATTTTGAGATGATAAAGAACCATAAAAAGGGTTGAGGAACATGAGTAGATGTGTCGAACTCCATGAGAATGAGAGAAACACCAGACTAGTGCAATAACCAATCCACAGGTGACTTTTGAGTGTGTGGCACTTCTGAAAACTTCAGGTTATACAATAAAATACTTTGATATATTAAATTTTAACACAAGACACTCAGTAACACAGNNGGTGTTAGAAAAAAACAGAAAGAGCTTAGCTTCCTTTTTTTTTTTTTTTTTTTTTTTTTTTTTAATGATTTTTAGCTTCAGCTTGACTCCTTACTTCAAGGGGTCTTAATCTATATGCTGGGTCACCTTAACTAGATTTTTGTTTGCTTGTTTGTTTAGTGAATAATCATCCAAAACCTCTAGAGCATATCCTTTTCTAATCTAATGTGAAATGTTAAAAGCTGCTTACCAGCAAATTAGCTCTTTCCAAATTATGTGCACACCAGATCCTACAAGTCAAATAAAATTAAACTGAAGTTTGGTTTCCACTTTGGTAGAGATAACTTAGAAACTGGCCCTGGGGCACACAGTCAACTAACTGGCTGTCTGGCTTAATAGCACAAAGCACATACTGTAATTATGCCCATCATTTCCTCTTAACTACTAATTGCTGCAAAATGAGCACTTCAGAGATGTTTACCTGCTTTTTCAGGGATAAGGTACACCACGAAATCCTACTAACCAAACAGAACTGCAAGTCACAGTTTACAGCACACTGCTTTTCAGGAATATGCTTCAGGTGTTTAAGAGCTACACATCATTCAGCATGAATGACAAAAGCCCAGAACTCCTCTGCCTCCCCAAGCTACATTTTTCAACCTGTCCTGAACTTCCTTTAGGAGTATCCTGCTTATTTGCACAATGGTGTGCTAGAACAAGACCTTGTAAAGAATTTGATGGTTCAGACATCGCCTGAGAAAGATTTACCTGCTGCTTTGATTACAAATGACTTTTTATTCCAAAGTCTGGGTTTCTCTGTCTCACAATCACAGCCTTTGTGATGGAAATGCATCAGGAGAAAAAACTGTCCCATACTTAAAGGGTAAAATCCCACCTCTGCTGAAATCAAGGGCTGTTTGACCCCGTGCAGCCTGTACAAATTAAATGCAGGGAGAAAAGTAATGAGGCAGGTTAGAAAACGGAGTTTCCTGACTTTGACAAGCACCCTGCCTCTTTATCATCATTCACTCCAGACCAGAAACTTTCCACAATGCAACCAGAAACTATCTCAGAACCAAAAAAAAAATGTGAGAGACAGATGAAGAGCAGGACACTGCAGATTTTTGTTATTAGTGGTGCCAAGCACTCCACAAACACCTTTCTCAATACCACTATATTGTTCAAGCAATTCTCCTGATCTGAATCTCACTGAGCTTCTGGTTCTCAAAGGCTTTGGGTCAAGTCTATGGTGTGTGTTACCACCAGCACATGTAGTTGTAACACAGATTTTTATTTAATTTATGCAGGTTTTGTAGAACGAATGCTACTAATCAGCCAAGGTGATTTCACAAGGACAGAGCAAATCCACATGATGTGCCTTTTCAAACGACCAGCATGTTATCTATAAAAAATTCTTAAATTATTTCTAATAGTCGAATTCCTTCAAACTAGATTGTCAAAATACGCCTAAAATGCACCTGTGAGGCTGAAGCTATTCATAAATCATAATAAATATTTTCAGCTGGAAAAAAAAGTTTTAAAATGTGACGTTTGTAAAATTATAGAGTTTCAGCGTAGCAGCAGCTCCATTTAGGGTATACCTGAAGGGAATTTTTTTTCAAAAAGGATTAATTTATGAGAGAAAAATCAGTTCAGATTAGCTAAATTTTAATATGGGGGGCTTCTGTTTGGTGGGGGATCTTTTCTTTTCTCTTTTTTCTTTTTTCTTTTTTCTTTTTTCTCTTTTCTCTTTTCTCTTTTCTCTTTTCTCTTTTCTCTTTTCTCTTTTCTCTTTTCTTCTAAGTTTGTCCAGGAGTCCATGAGTTTTACTGCATGGATCCTAGGAGAAATGCCATTTTTATAAACAATGTGTTACCAGAATATATACCTAATAAAACAATGCGGTTTCATGATATACTTTTAGGACTACTAGCCTTGTCAGTGATTAATTCAGCCTCTCTGAAGTGGAATGCAAAGCAGAATATCAAGGAAGATGGATAGTAATCAATCAATATTGTAAATCACTACTAAAATCCATAGACAGCATAAATGTAGAGTAACAGAAACACCTTTATATGAAATTCATGTCAAAGCAGCACTGCTCTGGCACCCTGGGGTTCAATTATATCTACAGTGGCTCTATATAGGATTAGTCTCTCATCTCTGGGAGGGTGGAGAGAATGGGAGAGGAGAAGGAGAATGACACCCAGAATTGCCAAACCTTGGGTGAAAAATGTAGATAGTGAGCATTCTTTCTGGAACTTTAAAGTGAGTTTAATTCAAATGAAACAATCCAATAAATAATACCTTGCAGCTGACTTTGAAATGTTTGCACTGGTGCTACTGAATTCTACAGCTGCAAACTGTCATCCCCATCACAAATGACATGCTATAATTATATTTTTTTCAGGGTTCTCTATATATGTTGATTTATTTTTTTAATTTCTCTTTCATTAATAGCTTTTTTCTTCTTTGGAAAGATAAGGTGATCTGAAAAATGCCCACTGGCTTATTCAGTGACCCTGTTTTTATGGCATGACAATACCAATAATAAAAACTAATTTCCTCCTCTGATTTCCTCATACATACAAAGCAAAGATTACTTCTGCCTGTACTTGAAAGCTATTGAGAATGCAAAGGCCATCAAATAACTGGGCTAAAATACATGCATATTTTTTCATCTTCTCTTTAAAAGCTCGCTTTTTAATCCATTAGCAATCACAAACAGCAAACTGAGTCATGGGTGGTTTAGGTTCCCCTGTTGTGGTATGTCACCTCTGTAATTGATTGCCAGTTAACTTGTGTTAGCCAGCCAGTTCAGTAAGCCACAAACATTCATCTCTGGGAATAAATGTTTGCAGACTGTCTATACTAGCATTAACAAATGCATTATCTAACCAGAGTTAATTCCAGCCATCCTTTAACAAAATTAAATCTAGTATAGAGAAGAGCTCTGTTATCACTTCTCCTTGTACATCTGCTTCTTGGAATGTTTAGATGTGTTATTTGCTACTGACAATATTGCATTACAGACTCTCACACTGGGGCTTCCCTGGAGATGGCCTTGTCTGTCTTTCCTCCTTGGGTTTTTTGGCTTCCACAACTGCTTTTTTCTTTGTGACACCCCCTGAGAGCCCTTCTTGAGCCCACATGTGGGTTAGCTGTCTGGCTAACACGTCTCTGTTTTGCCAATAGGGGTGGTCTGCTCCTCTTCATAGTGTATGTACACACCTTGATGTACACCAGCACCAGACAGAGGGCTGTGGGATTGTTTAATGGACTGTTTCTATATCCATAAATGTACCTCTCCAAAGTGAGGGTTAAGAAAGGGCATGCAGACACAAAAAAAATGGTTCTTCCCCTGGAAAAATTATGAAATGTCCAACTGACATGGCAGGAAGGTCAGGGAGGAGAGACACAAGACATATCCTGTGGTCCTCATTTTTTGCTGTTGAAGGAAGATAGGAAAATGGGAGACATAAGGGAAGTAACAAGATAATGGCAGGAAACCATCAGGAAAAATTGAAGGAAGAGCAGGTTAAGCCATGATGATAGCCAAGTGCATTTCCCAATGGATGTGAGAAGTGCCCATGCTATTGCTGCCATCTTCCAAGGGTGTTAAGCACTGAGGGAGGTAGTAACACGTAGTAGTAATACGTGGTAGTGAAAAGGTCACAATAAGTTACATGGACTAACAAAAGGTTTCACCCTCCAAGTCCACGGTCAGTATCCCAAAGCTCTGGAGATCTGTGTTTTAAACCCAAGACACATTTACCACGGAGCCTCTGTGTGAAAGGAGAGGTTATGAAAAGCAGCACTAAGCAAGAAAACATCTCTAGGAATGAACAAAGAGGATTTAGTGATTCAGGGAGAGGTGGTAAGCCAGGCTTGAACCTGTATAAACACATAGTTTGAACGTGTTTACAACCCCTGAAAGCAGCATTTGGCTTCTCTTCACTAAGATGCCTCCAGACAGCCCCAGGGCTGCTTAGGTAGGGACATAAATGGTTTGTGATGCTGAGGGTCCCACTGACAAATTGCCAGGAGGCTGAGTCACACTTAATTTGCATATAAATTGCAACCATTTTTATCAAATATAAATGCACGCAATCATAATAGAGCATTTGCTTATTCTTCCTTCTCCTTTGAGAGATGAATACAAATTGTTTGCCTTTAAGTTTAATATTAAATAGCTGCACCATCTCAACTTTGCAGAAAATGGAGGAGGGGGAGATGATGTTTTGCAGTGGAACCTAACTTAGGATCCTGGCAAACCAGATCTGACCAAGCATGGGTTTAGTGGATATTTACATGAACCATTTGATACCTTCAGACAAACCAAAGGTGAACAAATTCAAGCCAACTCCCAGATCAGTTGCACAACTACCAGAAAGTTCAGATCAGATGCAAAACTTAATTGTTCCTGAGATTTATACTGAACTCAAGCCTGATTACTATGGCAACTAGGCCTCCTGCAGTTCTGGATTGAAAGGTTCAAGGAAATTTTACCCAAGGAAAATTCTGGTAGTGGCAGTGTTGGCTCTGTTAATATCACTAGACTTGTAGTCACAGTTTTAGATAATGGGATAAACACATTGCTTTAGACACTAAATTACACTGTCCCAGATTCCTAAAAACAATGCCCTGAACTTCTCCTGTCCTTCCTGTGCTTGCTGACTGAGGTTTGCAAAGTGTGAGAGCATTAATGCCTAACACTTTTAACATTGTTCAGAACTGATTTCATTCACAATGCAAACACTGTGTCTACTCTTATGGTATAGTCTGTGGGGTTTAGTCATCTTCATGTTTGGTTAAAAATATTGCTATTAGCTTCTAATCACGCATAGTGATAATAATCCCTTCTTATAAAGTGCTGAGGCTCTGAAGAGGCAGAAGGAAACCCAATTGGCATGAGGCCAGTAGCAAGAAATCACCATTATAAGGTCAGAGGGAAGGATGCTGATCCACTTGAAGCCTGTGCAAAGAGATCAAGGCAGAAGGCACTACAGATAGGTTGTAAGGAGAAAAATGCTGTATTCATGAGCCTAGGCCAGAGAAAGTTTTCCTTTGTGGATAGGAAACATGGAATCAGGTAAATGCACATTGGCAGCAACAAAGATTCTCTCTGTGTAGTGAATGAATTTGTATGGCTTCATCTTTGCCTACTCCCACTGTCATGGAGCAGCCAACAGACAAGTTTTCCTTTTTGCTACTGAGTTTTCTTTCATAGTTTGGAGGAATCTCTGTGTCTCTTAGCTTATAACTAACATTTCCTTCTCCCCTGTGAGGAAACCACTATATATGTGGTTTCTTTTTCTTCACAGCCAGTGCTGTGAAGATACCAAGGGCTAAATTTGGCTCTGAACAGTGTGTCCTAGCAGACTCTTCCAAACTGCACTAATAGCTTCCCCAGGTTTTTGGAAAGCCTTTTTTTTTTTTTTTTNTTTTTTCCCCACTGGCAACAATGGAAGAAACTACAGACAAATTTCCACCAGTACCATATGCAGATGATTAATCCATGTATACAGAGCTCTGGAGAGCTCACCCTCTACTGAAATGCCTGTCCCCACCCTCCTCCAATAAAACAGAGACCAAAAGGAGAAGAATTTTAGGTTCCACAGTCCAAGCACAACTCTCCCCATTGTCATCTCCAACCCTGGAAATGTGGTGAAATCAAATGTTCATACAGACATACAGCCTGAGTTGTAGATGTTGCCAAATTAGAGTCCCACATGCAAATTTCTTTGCCAACTTCTAAATACCTAAGGATATTCATAGCATAGAATCTGTCTTCCTTCTTTTCCAGATTACCATATCAGTTGTCACAGCTGGGGATTTGGTAAAAGGGACATGTGTTTTCTGGATAACATAAAATTTAAAATGTCTCTCAGAGGACTTTCTTTGAACCTGCTTTGTAGCCTTTAGCTCATTTCTTGCTTATTGTGCAGCAATTTATATCAAAACCAGTAGTCAAAGATGGGTTGCTGTGATTTACATGCTGCTGGCAGTGCAACACGGCTTCAATATATAAATGAGAATAAAGTCAGGTATTTCAAGCACCTGCCTGAGAATCAGTATTGCAAGAGTGTTTCTAGCTGTGGCTTAGTCTCACCAGGGAGAAATAAATGCCATAGGCAAAAGAACCTGAGAAAAAAACACCAGGAAGGGAGAAAGTTTGCTGTATCTCTTCTTTCCAAAATTGTGGGATTTAATATCCTCTGAACACCACAAAGTTTTGCTTGTTACACATTTATACATTGAATAGTCTTGGCCTTTGATATCACTGTAAATAGCGTGATTAAATGGTACTCTGCACCTCAAGTAATAGTGATCAATACATACAGCAATGGCCAGCAGTCTGACTTTTCATCATTCCAGAGCTGTTCCCTAAAATGTCTAGACATTTATAATTGCAACTTGTTGCTACATAAATAGTAAATTAGTGCTAAGGCTAGGAAAGAAAATGTTATTTACAACAGAAAGGTCATCCCTTCAAAAGGGGTCTTCTGTCATACATCTGTCCTAAGAAAATTTGTTACATGCAATTTGTGCATTGCTGAATTATGTCAACAGTTGTGGAGTCTATTGAAAAAAATTTTAAACCCAGCAGCAAAAACATTAATTATACAAAATGTCTAAATGGAGAATTGAACTGGGAGTATTATCAAGAGAAAAAAAATTAATCTTTAACTACAAATAAGTTGAACTATGTCTGTCAAGAAGTCAAATGTAACCAGCAGGCAAAAGAAAATCCCAGAGAAGGACCCTTTGGGACCTGGCTTTATGTTTTTGCCTGGTCTCTATGCCAAGACTGACAGCCCACCCTGAGTCACTTGTTGACACGGGTAAGGAGGAGGATCTTACACAGACCCCAACCATCACCAGCTACAGTGATGCTTGCATCCTCAGGCAGAGCTGCTCAGGTTGATGATGCCTTTTACCCACAGCTGTAAAACTTCCAGGCAAGGACAAGCCCTAAGCCCTATCAGCTGTGTGATGTGACAGGAGCCAGCAGCAGGAGACCTCTGGCAAACCTGCACTACCCTTGGGGTGACCTCACTGCCACTCTCCTCAGCAGACCTCGAGGGACCTCCTGTCTCAAGGTATTTGCACAGGGAGGTTGTAGGGGCCCTCTGCTGTGGCTGACATCTTTCTTGGGTGGCTTCTCTCGGTGAAGAGACCCTGCACTCCCCTTTTGATGCTGATAAAACCCCCAGGACCCTTCCATTTCACCTTTGGTACATCAGTACAAAATGAGACCTCACTGACTTTCTTACCCCAGGGTGAAGGTATTGAGTCCAGTGAAATCAATAAATACCAGCTGCAGTGGGCAGCACATATGCTCTTTCCTTTTCTGGGGAATAAGAAATGTTACTCTATCTTGTTCAAACTAAACAATATCCCAGGCACTAATCCCACTTCTTAACACCACAATAACCTCATATTACTCTATCACTTTGGGATTTGACACTGTAACATTTTATATTATTCTTAGCTAAGTCTAGAAAAAAATTAAGCCTTTCTTATTGTCCATTTGTGAAAAATTTCTTAATTCTAAAAAGAATATAAGAACCTCTTTTGCTGCATACTCTATAATGCGTAAATATTTTAAGTAAGTAGACTGGATGATAGCTGTAAACTTTCAGGAAAAAAAAAAACCTTCATTCAAATAAAAAATATTACATAATGGGCATTAACAATAAATAAACTACTTTTATTTTTTTAAGTAATTTTAGTTAACAGTAAGTTAACTACAGTGAACAATACAAAACAATGATGAATGCTAAATCAGTACAAATTTGCTGTCCTCAAAATTCTTGGTTTATTTCTGATAGCTGTAAGTTTTTCTTGCTATTCTAAAGTATATAGAATCTGATTTTTTTTCAAGCAAATATTCTCCAAGTGATACAATATTTCAGAGAGAGCTTTTTGATAGCCTTAGTTTTTGACTATTTAAACACATCAATAGTAAATAATTAAACATGAAAAATTGAACTTAGTAAATGCTCTAGTGAGAAGATGGCACATTTTTTCTCAAAGGCATGTAAGGAGAAACCCTGTTTGGCCAGTTAAGCAGACAGAAATAAAATCTTCGCAGCCTACTGCAAAACTTGCTGCAGTCAATAGAAACAGACCTATTAACATCAAAGGGGTTTAGGTTATTTCTTTACTGAATAAGTGTTTGTATTATTAGAATGGTCAGGGAAAAAGGGAATTAGTTGCTACTGATAGGACAGCAATTCAGCCATCTCCTTTGTTTTTCATGCAGGATGCATTGCCTTTGGCTGAATGGACACAGAGGCACAAGGGCTTCTCAAAGACTCAGGTAATTTTTGATTTCTTTTCTTTTTCCTTCCTGTGAAAATAAAGGAGGATACTCTCCTGTGATATAACCAGGCCATGTGTTTTATTGCCTGCTATCTACAAAAGCCTGAAATGGCAGTTTAACTCAGAAATTTAAATGTACAAAATTTCTGTGGATGGAGGAAAAGATGTTCCTTCACCATGCACAAACCCTATGAGAGAGCTGGTCACCATCTATGTTTTGTGTCCAGTTGGCAGATCCCAGCTCCTCCTGTTGCTCCTGGAGAAAGCTGACTTGGTTGTGCTGAGCTGCACAGGGCCAGGCTCCACGAGTGACACAGCAAACACCTGAAGTCAGGGGCTGTCAGTGTCCACCTACACGTACATCCATCCACATCACTGTGCTTTGCATTCAACTTTGCTTCAGCACCCCAGAGAAAGGTTCTCAAAAGCTCTACACAGCATGAAAGCACTCACTTTTGAGAGTAAACCCCAAACATCTTTTAGCTTTGGTGCAGTTTCTTAGGTAAAATTCACTCCAATTTGGCTACTCTACTTTCTGTTGTTTCCTAGTCTGAAATGTCTGATCATGACTGTGAGCTGTTTATCAGTTCTCAGATCTGTGCTCCTCTTCAGCCACAGGTACATGCAGCAGTAGTTGTGTGCTTGCCCTGCTTCTGTTACCACCAAAATCAAAAAAATTTTACTTGACTTATTGTAGTAAGAGCCTATTGACTTCCCAAGAAAGGTACTCTCCACCTTGTGCTTGACTCAGTGCATTAAGCTGTAAAACTGGGAAAAAAGTGAACTGTTTCCCTTGAAAAAGAAAATTGAAAGACCTTTTTTGAAAAAGCAGAGGAAAGGTCCCTTAATGGACTTAGACTGCATTAAAGCTGCTATAAAATACCATACAGCTTATTATATTACTCCTGCCATTTTTATTGAGTAAGCAAAAAAAATCCCAAACGAAAAGCCTCTAAAATTTCTCAAAATCTATTTTAATACCACCTGAGTTAACATTTAAGCAGTTTTTTAATTTCCTATCTGTTTTTCTTCCTTTCTTTTTAATTTATTTTTGTATTACTATGTTGGATGTTAGGAGCAACAGTTTCCATACAAGGTGGCCACACAGCTTATCGATTTCTCAGTCAGTTATGCCATGACATATCAAAAAAAGTAAAAAGGTAACAAATCAGTTCAGTGCCATTGATATTAGTAGCGGCAAAGTCTTTAAATGCAGGTCAGTATTACACCAGCTGAAAGATCACACCTTGGATATATCAAGTACCACAGCAGAAAAAAGAGGCAGTAAGTATACAGGTGACAGGTTTTGGGGTCTTTTTAACAGTGACCTGGCAGGAGGTGGTGACCAGCTGAATGTATGCCTGGGAGAGGTCATCATCATTGTGGGGACAACACACACATAAACACACACACCCTCATGCTGAGCACAAAATAGAGTGTCAGGATTCCCTTTTCCTCTAAGCCAGGTTGATTCAATAGGTAGGTTTGGGGGGATGATTGCTTGGATTATCGCTCAATGCCCTATTCAACTTTTAATAGCAGGTATAAAAATTTTATCTGATTTTCTACTTTACTCTTTTGAAATATTAACCATTGATAAATTATTAAACTAAATATAAAGTGGTACAAATGTACATAGATTTCATAAAGAAGTCTGCTCAGGCAGGCTACGTAATGGGACTTCTGTCACCCAAACAGGTCAGAACCAGCCTCCTCTCCTCTCCTCTCCTCTCC